>JBBYHO010012913.1:0-38432 GCA_038382025.1 Adansonia gregorii
AAATTCCAATTGTCCACCCATTTTCTTTATCATTGCATTGAATGATCTATGTTATGTTACTTTATTTATTGCCTTACTAACATGGTTTCTTTGTGATAATTATATGCATTCATGTTTTCAAAACATTTCAAATAGAATTAAAGGTAATGTTCTGCATGGGTATCTCTCTAGTGCCCAAAGTGGAATATTCCATTTTCAAAGTAAAATCCAGAGGCCGTTTTATTTAAAATCTCTATACTTCCCACCTCTTTGGGGCGCATATGAGATTAAATCTTTTTTTTCAAAGCTTGGATTTGTATTTCTATAAGATTCATGCATCAAAATAAGGTTATATCAGAATAGTGACAAGTTAAGATCGAAAAAATTGAAATCAAGATAAGACATAGCTAGTAAGGTACCAATTTTGGGTGTCGTGAAGAGGTTCATACCTCATCATGCATAACTAACTCTCAAACCCAAACAATGAATCTTTGCATTACATAAACTACGGGATCAATTTTTTGAATTTTGTAACTCAAAACATAGGTTTTAATAGGCATTCGGTCATGCCTAGCTTGAAATGATTGGTGGTGACTCCAAACGTTGGCCATTTCATGATGGTCATACAAGACCAATAAAATGAGCGGTTCGTCTTGTGGTCCCCCTACTGTGTTATATGTCAAGAATATGTACTTTCTCATTCTCATCACGTCACGAAGGAAAAGCCTCATTCAAAAGGACATTCCCAAGTTAAAAAAATATTTTCAGTCATATGCACCCATAGATCTGTGAGGATCCACCCCGAGGTACGTTACGATAGCTTGGCGACTTCACTAGGGATTGTATAGAGTTAGGCTAATAACTAGCCGTGTCTTGCTAGGTTCTTAGTTTTTTCGATCTTCGATCATTATTTAACCATGACCCTTTTCTTCATTTGTCAACTAATCTTTTGTTTGATATGATTGTCAAGATTGTCTTATTTTTGAATAATCATTAGTTTAATAAAAATGGTAATATGGAAGTAAACAAAAAAGTTTGATCATTTCCCCATCACACACCGCGCACTTGCATGTGCATTAGTGTCCCACCAAACTCAATGGCATGGTTATAACCCAATCATTAAGAGGAAGTGAGCTATCCACCTTTGTGACTAACTCACCGCATAAGCATGGTAATAACTTTTTAGACGTAAATTACCTATGTCACTCGTGAGTAACCCTTTGTATTTGCATAGGGAAATAGATCCAATGAATTAAACTTATTCTGCCAAACTAGTGATGGGTCTAGGATCGGGGTCCCTCGATTACCCTTATCGGATGGAGGAGCAATTTGAATACCTATGTGGGCATCAACTTAAACCTTATATAGTGAGCCCTATGAGACAAACCATGTTAAACCATATCGAAATGCTACTAGAATACCGTTATGCTATCTGAATCATAGCTTAACACGCATCCGCACTAATGGTGATGAACAAATATTACTACTGGTTATTTCTTTTTCCATCAAAATAAGATATTACATCACCTTATGAAGGGCAGATTGCATCCTCATATATTGAAATGCTGCCTATTTCTTGTCTCACCACTTTGGTTGAGACATGTTATGAATTTTTTGTTCTAATGTTCTTAAATTCTTTATTTTCTTACATTTGTCTCCTATACGTTCCACTAACTAATTTTCCCTTTGTTTGTGTTATGGTGCATGCATCATTTCATCATAACCATCATGGCTATCATTATTTAGGGATAATTATTTTGGTTCGATGTTTAATAAGAGGCATTATTTATAGAGCAATAGCTTATCTCCACTTTCAAGTCCTTTAAAAATGTTAGAACATGGCCAAAAAGTTTCCAGCATTAAGATAGGGATATCCTAAAGCCTAATTATGTCTTAAAAATGCATGAAGAGGTCAAGATCGACTTTCATCAGATGATTGTTAGGAACTGAAGCATATTTAGGACAATTGGGACAGCAACATGAAAAAAGCCTTCAGTAAAAAGTACAGGGATATAGCTCTCTTACTTCAAGTTCAATTGGATGATTTTTTTTATAAGCAGTGGCATAGTTTTAGAATCTAGCCTATCGATGTTTCACCTCCAACCAACAAGATTTAGTCCCTACCATTGATGAGTACGTAGCCCTGCTCAGCATAAAAAGGGCCAAATCATACTGGATTTACTATAAGGCTCTAATGCCTCCTCCATTCAAGAAAAAGTTAAGGTAAATTCTTGGAGTCATAGAAGCATGGGTTGATAGTCATGTCAAAGTAAAACGGAATAGCAAATGCATCTCTTGGGCTAGCTTGAAAGAGGCAATCATGAATCTTTCTAACTAAAAGAAAGCTCAAGATGTCTTCACTTTGGTAGTCTACGGGCTTGTTATATCCCCAAAGACTTTGGGTTATGTAGAGGTGGTAGTCATAGATTTCTTTTCTCGCCTATGTTGCAACATCAACCCTGCTTCCACCATCACTGAAACTAACTGCGCCCTCAGCTTTTGTAAAAAGATGGAATAAGAAGGTTTATTATGTATGCCCCATTGCTCTAGATGTAGTTCTTAGGTCATCTTTCTGTTAAGAAAGGAAGAGTCAGGCAAAATTTTTTCTTCAAGATCAGTATTCTTTCAATGGCATTAGAAGAAGAATGTCATTAAGATAAGACAAAAAAGCATTGGGTCAAGGAATTATGAAATGTCAATGAGGAAAAATCAGATAGAGAGCCTCATGGGTGTTTCCTCAGTTGATTGTGTACAGATGTGGAGACTACACTTGTGTGCCACTTCTAGGATTTTACAGAAATACCGATTATACTTCTCTTTTTGTATTACGTCAGTTCCAGTGCCAGTAATTCATCCCGTTCTTCGAAGACTTGGGACATTGAGATTTTGAATACGGAGAGCCCAATTATAAAGCAAAAGTCTAGTTAGCTTTCCAAGCTTGGAAGAAGATCCATTGTATGGAAAGATACTGGAGAGGAAGCCCTGCCATGCCTGGATATGAAGAATGGAGGCTCTGCCATATCAACGATCCATTACCACCACTGAACTCTGAGATATTGCAAATCCCAATAGAGGAACCACCTTTTGAGTGGGCTACTTAGGAGAGAGTTCGAGTGAGAAAAGACATCCTTTGCTGCATAAATCTCTCGACTTAAGGAGGAAAAAGGCCAACTAGAGATAGATATCTATCTTAGGAGTGGTGAAATGGATCGAATTGTTAAAGAAAGGGATCACTTCAAAGATGACCTTGAAAGCCTAACCAAGGATTATATGGCACTTAGAAAAGCTAACAAGTCCCAACATATTAGCAAGACATCAATCGAATGTGAAGCAGAAGTTGCCACTCTCAATCGTGAGCTGAATAGAAAAATGAGGAAGTCGTAACCAACAAAAAAAAGTTCACAACGACATGTGTTCTTGCTTACATCTACCAACAAAGGAATCAAAGACTCGAGGCCCAAATACGAGATGCAAGAGCCACTAGGGTTGAAAGTGAAGCTCTCATTCATAGAATCCAAGAGTTAAAATAGTCTTTTTAGGATCATCAAGGTCATATCAATGAACTAACAAGGGCTTTCAAGTAATACGAACTAGATTGGTAAGCGACAATCGAGCAAGCACATCTGAACTACCGAGAACAACATCAGCACCATAGTCAAGAAGTTTAGATGGCTCATGAGAGGTGGATAACATAATTGAAGTAGCTCAATCTATATGGCTAGACATTGCACCTATTGGAGATCATGAGCAATGACTTTTGGGCTTCTTGATCGTGTGATTACACAATGTAATCATGTTAGATACTTTTAGATGTAATCATGTCGTAAAAGAAAATAACCCTTTTGTGACTTTATAAATGATGTTATTGACGAAGTTATTCCAAGAATCAATTGTCTTCAATGTATATACACATTTAATTTCACCATTTTTCATTGCACTTGCATTAATCATTCATTATCTTAACTCGTCATTGCATCATAAATGCTTATTAATAAATACATTTTTTTAAATAAAGTCTAATACGGGAATTGGGTCATAAAAATGCAAGGGATTTCGAGATCAATGAGGAACATGAAACCTTACATCACGCACTATTATAACACATGACACCATAAGCTAATCATGGAGGGTGACCATGAAGCTCGTATTGAGCAACTTGAGCTAATGGTCAAGGAATCACAGGACCAGATGCTTCATCAGTAATACGAAATGCAAAATCAAATAGCAAAACTTATAGAACTAATGACTACCTCTATTAAAGAGAAAAGGCAAGCTAGCACTACTGAAATAAGGAATGATCCTCTCAATTTTAAAAGTCCCCCTGCCAATAATCCAGAACCTACCCAAGGGGAAACTAGACAAGAACAATGGCCTGCTCCTACACCTACCGCTTAGGCTTTGCTAGTCATCTACCTTAATCCCATTATGATAGGTTAATTCATTGCCGGCACTTAAGTGGTGAATGCGAGAGTCTTAATAGCAGATCCGATAACCCTTGACCATAAGGAACTAGAGAAACTAGAAGGTCAAAAGTCCACCATGACTACGGCAGAAGTGAACAAATTCTAGCGACTAGAAAAATGCCTCCAACCTATTGAGAGGACTGACAAGTTCGGAGCTCTTAATGCTTAATCACTGTCTTTGGTGTCCAACCTTATCATTCCCACAAAGTTTAAAGTCCCAGATTTTGAAAAGTTTAATGGAACCACTGATCTTTTTGTCCATGTCTGAATGTACTTACGAAAGATAGCCAGGTATAAGAAAAATGAAAAGTTCCTCATCCATTACTTCTAGCATAGCCTCACTAGGGCAGTAGCTCAGTGGTATATCAAGCTAAACAATGTCAATATCCAATCATGGGGCTGACTTGGCTAAGGTTTTTCTAAATTAATACCAGCACGTATCGGATTGGGTGCCGGATCAACTTTCCCGAATGAATTTTGAGAATGGATCCATTGTAAGTTTTAGACAATACAAGAGATCAAGCAGCCCTAGTCCAGCCTCCCCTTATAAAAGAAGAGATGACGGTCAATTTCATTCACACCTTATGCGCTTATTATTATAACAAGCTCGTAGGAAATGCCACTAATAAATTCGCAAACTTGTTTTTCTCTGGAGAAATGATTGATGCCGCCGTTAAGAGTGGTAGAATGTCTATCGATGTAATAGCTAGATTGAGTAAGAAGCCCATGGTCAGTAAGAAAAGGGAAGAGGAGGCCAACACCATAAATTATGCTGGCTTATTTTAGCTAAGACAACATCAAGCACCCAAGCCTCGCTACTCAAGAATGCCGTGTTCTTACCTTATCACAATATCCCCTCCAACCAATCTATGCCATAACTTATAACCTATTACTTGCAATCCCATCAAACCCACCATAAAGCTATCCTCTATAAGTCCACCAAAATACCAATCGAACAACCAATAATGCACTTGGCAATCGAGGTGCAAATCAACCAAGACAATATTTTGACCCCATCCCTATGACTTATAAAGAGCTCTACCAAACTTTGCTCCAAAATCACTTAGTAACTCCAATCTATGTCCCAAAAAAAGTCACCATGGTATAACCCTAATGCCCACTGTGAATACCATGCTAAGGCAGCGTGCCATGACATTAAGAACTACATGAACTTCAAAGAAAATGTGCGAAATCTAATCCACTTAAAAGTCTTGCAGTTTAGGACAAACTAGGGACCAAATATTGTTGCTAATCTTTTGCCAAACCACACTAAGCCATCTACAAACATGATTGATACTGAGCCACAGAATTTGTGTCCTTCCACCAAGACTTGATTTTGATGACAAGGTCATGATGAAAGCCTTTGCACTTTTCCTATCCCTTTCATGTAATGTCGAGAAATGAAAACCTACCCACATTCGCCCAAAGGGAGGCAGGTGTCCTATGTAAGGGGCATCTTTGTTAAACATTATCAATGAAATGACTTTTGCATATATCATTCCATATTTTTTGCCTACATCACTTTTCAATATCTTTATCCTAAATATTTTTTTACCTCTATTCTTATCTGAATCCTCAGATTATATGTGTGCTTTTTGTAATGCCTATTTCTTTATCCTTTCAGGTGTCTTGACGACAGTGACATGGATGTGTCTAATGGGTCTTTGAAGCTTGATTTCAAATGATCAATTTGCACTAATGAAATTGATTTTGAAGAAGATTTTGATGAAAGCTCCGTACCACTAGGCCTTTTACAGTTCAAGATCTAACATCATAATTCTATCTTTATCGCCCAAAAATGAATGAGGCAGTAAGGCGACCAATAAAAACATCAAAAGAATAATTGAGAAAATGATTGAGACTTATAAAGGCTGGCATGATAAGCTATCCCTTGCACTTCATGTCTATCAAACCTTAGTTCGAACTTTGAGAAGTGCTACCCCTTTTTCTCTTGTCTATAGGATGGAAGTTGTATTGCTTATCAAAGTTAAGATTTCTTCTCTCAGAGTCTTGATGGAAACCAAACTTGAAAAAGCTGAATGGGTCAAGAATAGACACAATTAGCTTAACCTCATCGAGAAAAAAAGCATGAAAGCTATCTGCCATGGTCAAATGTATCAAAAATGCATGATCCAAGCCCACAACAACAAGATACGCCCATGACAATTTCACCAAGGTAAATTGGTATTAAAAAAGATCCTCTTAATTCATAAAGATGCACTTGGTAAGTGGACCCCTAATTGGGAAGAATTGTATGTCATGAAGCAAGCCTTCTTCGGAGAGGCCCTAATTTTATCAAAAATTGAAGGCAATGTCTTACTCAACCCAGTCAACTCAGATTCCATCAAGAAATATTACACGTAGAAGGTAAAATTTTGAAATGGCATCCTTCAAAAAAAAAGAGAGAGAAAACAAAAAAACAAAAAACAAGGAGAAAATAAAAACAAAAATAAAAAAAAAGTCTAGATGAAAATCCAAAAAAGGCATTAGGCAGCCAACCCAACTACGACTAAAAACCCTCAAGTGCAGCTTGTGAAGATCAATTTTGATGAGGCATGAACTAAGAGTACCTATAGAACAATACAAAGCAATCTTGGAGATCTTTCGAAGATCAGCTCATGCTAGGCACATTCATTGTTCGAGAAAGGTTCTAAAAAGCACTTAGAGAACATCCATGTCTTGATTGTCAGAGGCATCTTTCGTCTAAAAGATCATCCTTTGCGCTACCCTATCAATTGCTTGTCAACTAGTGTATTGGGCTCTGTTTCCTTGTTGTCATGAATAAATATTGCCTTATTTCTTTTAACCCTTGCACAATTCATATTGCACTTGTCATTTAGTTGATAATGTTTGATAATTAACTAAAATTTGCATTAGGACATCTTGATATTACATCGAAAGGAAAAGAAAAGCATAAGGAATTTTGCTTACGCCCCGATCGTCAAGATCATGGACCTTTCACGTCTAAACACTTATTTAGCATGACCATACACTAAATCGTTTCTTGCTTTCACAAGCCATATCTAAAAAAGACCATTTTAAGCTAACCAAAAATCGACCCATGCATTCTATTAGAATCCTATCGAAATTGGAGACATCAACCTAATCAGGCAAATAGTCTCTAAATTGTTGACAATGCCTTCCAATTGTTAGGAAAATGATTAAGCCTTTTGAATCAGGAAACACAATAGTCTAAATGTTTAAGACTAAATTTTGGTTATATCCCCAGCGGAGCAGGGACAACCTATAATCCCCAGCAAGATTAGGAATGTAGTCACATTAAAGACAAATTGCCATCCTTATAAGAGTTTGAATGATGTACAAAGAGAACTACAACTATTTCCTATATTAGATTTCACATCATGTAATCATAATAGCATTTCATATCATGCACTTATATTATCATCATACATCATTTTTACAATATCACTTCAAGCCAAGTTTGTTGAACCTCCAAGGAATTCTTAGTAACAACTCCAAGCTTTGCAAAATAAGTGCCATTCAGGTAGGTTTCTTTTCTTTTCATCACCTTATATCAACACCTTTTTATCAAGCAACTACTGTCAAAGTGCTAGTGTCAAGAAATTGTTGTCTAGAAACTATTGTAAAAAACTTTGGTCAAGAACATTCGTCAGAAGCTTTATCAAGAATTTTGTCAAGAACTAGTGCCCAAACCCATTTTAACAGGAAATTTTGTCATGAACTTCTGTTAAGAAAAGCTTGTATTAGAAGTTTTATTGAAAACTTTGTTGGCACCTTCTTTAAAGCCCATATTTCAGTGGCACCTCTTAAAAGCCCATAAGTCAGTGGCACCCTTTTTAAAGCCATAAGTCAGTGGCACCCTTTCAAAGTCCATAAGTCAGTGTCACCCTTTTTAAACCCATAAGTCAGTGGCACCTCTTAAAAGCCCATAAGTTAGTGGCATCTATTCAAAGTCCATAAGTCAGTGGCACCTTTTTCAAGCCCATAATTCAGTGGCACCTCTTAAAAGCCCATAAGTCACTGGCACCTCTTCAAAATACATAAGTCAGTGGCCCCCTCTTCAAGCCCACAAGTTAGTGGCACCCCTTAAAGGTCCGCAAGTCAGTGGCACCTTTTTAAAAGCCTATAAGTCAGTGACACCTTTTCAAAGTCTACAAGTCAGTGGCACCCTTTTTAAGCCCATAAGTTAGTGGCATCTTTTTCAAGCCCAGAAGTCAGTGGCACCCCTTTCAAAGCCCATAAATTAATGGCACTCTTTTAAGGCCTACAAGTTATTGACACCTTCTTCAAAGCCCACATAAGCTGGTGGCACCTAAGTCTAAGTCAAAGCTCAAAGGAGCTAAGGGCACCAAAGTTAAAGCCCACATAAGATGGTGGCACCCAAGTTCAAGTCAAAGCTTACATAAGTTAGTGGTACCCGAGTTAAAGCCCATACAAGATGGTAGCACCCAAGTTCAAGTCGAAGCCCACATGAGCTGGTGGCACCCAAGTTTGAATTAAAGCCTACACCAGCTAGTAGCACCCAAGTCAAAGTCCACACGAGATGGTGGCACCCAAGTTCAAGTCAAAGCCCATACAAGTTGGCGATACCCAAGTCAAAGCCTATACAAGCTGGTGGCACCAAGTTTAAGTCAAAGCCTACACAAGTTGACGGCACCCACAGCAGAAATGCATGTTACTCTGTACCTGCCTAAAGGGGTCAAACCTTAGAAAACCTAACACCTTAGTGTTTTAGAAGCGTTAGTCCACCCCGGACAAAATAATGCCTATTTGCCTTTGCCCTATTCCTGATTCTCAGCAACGGCCAAAAGGGGCAGCTGTAGATGCCTTATTTTATTTGGGCTAATTTGTAGCAATCTGAAGCATGGACGTGAGAGGGGGTGTCGCTCAACGAAAAAGTATTTTAAGGAGGTCAAGAAGGCCTTAGGAGCACATCAAAGGTAAATGCAAAGATGTGGCATCAAATAACAAAATTGAAGGTATCCAGGGACAAAAGATATAAGAAAATTCATAATTTTACTTGAATGTATTGATACATGGTTCTCATGTATTGATACAATCTCTAACATGCCAAAAATTTGAAATGTCCCTATATATATCAATACAACATGTAGATGTATCGATACATAAGCCTTTGTATTGATACATAAGCCTCTGTATCGATACAAGACCTTATTTATCAATACTAGGCCATGCCAGGACCAAAACATGCATTCTATAAAGAAATGTATCGACATATATCACCATGTACCGATACAATGGTTTATACTTTATAGTACCGATACAATGGTTCATAGTATCGATACAATGTTTATTGTATCGATACCATCAAGGTTTTTGGACCAAATGTATTGATACATTATGCAATGTATCGATACATACAGGCCATTTTCATAGTCTGAGCATTATTTTACTTATCCACTATTGATCAAAACTTGATTTTAACTCATTTTTTACATAAAAAAAGATCAAAACCCATATCAAATTATGAATTTGGATTTTTGAATTAATCAAAACATTTTTTTTGAAGTCTAAATTGGATCAACAAGGGTCAATATCACATGATCACCCTACTCTGAAGTTTGTTAACCAACCACCCTATGCCCATTACATTGGCAGCAAGTTGCTCCTTACAGCCACCCTATAGCCACCATGCTGACATCACTTTGTCCCCCTTGAGAAATGGCCAAAAACACCTCTAACTTGGCTTTAAAAGGTTGGTATAAATGGACCACTTCTATTTTAGCAAAAAAAGGTTAGATTCCAGCTTGTTTCAGCTTCCAAAAACACATTCACACATAAAAAATTCCAAATCTCGTAGCTTTTCATGCACCAGCCAAAAATGGCTCAAAAACATTTACTCTCAACCTCAACACTTTCTAAAAATCACCTTCATCCATACCAAAACCAAAGCCTTATTGTTTCTCTCTTTTTCTTGCTTATTTACAATAAAGAAAAGGGGAAAATTCAAACCATCTTTGTTGATCCAACTATTTGACAAAAGTTGAAGTTTGGTTGGCATAACTTCTTACTCTATCACTTACATTTTTTATTTTTCAACACTTTTATGATTTTAGTGAGCTCTCCATGTTTCCATTACCCTCTTAGGGTTATCATGCATTATTACAATATTTGGTTATGGTAGTTTAAGATTTGGATGCCTTAATACCCCTTTTATGTGCAAAATGCCTTATTTCATCCTCATTAGTTTGATATCTCTTTCTCATGCATTTTATGCCAGGTCTATTCATCTTGTTATCATTAATCCATGTATGAATCATTAGCCTAACACATTTCAAGCACATTTACACATTAACTTGATTGAATCATTGTCATTTTTAGCATCCATAACATTTTCTTGTCAAAGTGCATAACACTTTCTTTGTTTAGGCTATTAGGAAAATTAGCATCCCTATTCATGTTTGGCCATCCCCTTATATTTTTGTTGTCAAAATGCATGTTTGATGGCTGATAAAAATTGATTTTTGAAACCCCCTTAAGCCAAGCATGTTAACCTCAACCAATAAGGATTAGCATGGACTTAGCATTTTCCTTAAAGCTAGCAAAATATCTGGGGAAAAATTAAGTTTTCTAGATCTGGAATCTTGGTTAAACAAGCTCAAATCTTCTGATTTTGAAATGAAAATGGTCTTATAATCATTCCCTAAATGTTTGTGCTTTTTTCTTGAGTCAAAACCTAGAGTGGTATGATCAATGGGTTGTTTCACGATCCTAAACTACTCCGAGGCTATGTAAATAAGCTTATAATGCTCATGCCACTCTTTCCCTTTAGTTGTAGACGTTTAAATGTTAATGACTCGAATTTGGACTCGTAGACATAAAAAATAAGAGATATCCCTTGCTTTGCTTTGTCCTTTGCTGGTAGCACAACTATTGTAAATTAAAAAATCACTTTAAAATCCTAAATGATTTTTCATGAATTTTATGATATTCTTCTAACAAAGCATGTCGAATAATCTTTAAAACAAAGTCTTATTCACCCCTGGATTATTCTGGATGAGAAAGTTATGATTTTTCATGTCTAAATTATCTGGAATCTCTAGAATCCAAACATGTATTTTGGTTAGGTCATTCAGGCCCACTAAATGATTTTATCTAAATTTTTTGAATATTTTTCCTAAAAGGTTCATGAAATTCCCTTTTCGACAAGGTATTGTTTGTAATTTTTTGATACCAAATGAGTCCAGGGTAATTTTTTAAATTTTGACACACCTTGTCCCTCATATGCTCTGCCAACAACACTATCAATCCGATCCTAAAAATTTATTCCCCCAGAATGTGACTTTTTGGGGTAGTGGGAATATTTTTGGGATGACCTTCATCCAATTACCTTTCTAATGGTGTCTTGTCCACCTTCTAAACACTTTGAACCAATTTAGAATAAATTCAGGAAACAAGATAGCACAATGTTGTCCCTTACTTTCGATTTTGGTCAAAATTGAGTTGTTTTCCCAAATTTTGTCTCAAGACATTCAAATGTCTCTATGTCAACCTGATTAGACTCAAGAATATGCTTTGACCTCCCATAGGCTCGTATCAAGGTACAAACACATTTGACATCTTTACCATCGTTATTCACAATATTTTCTTTTACTAAAAGTTGTCAAAATGGTTACTCATTCGCTAAATCATGAAGTTTTGTCAACGTTTTTCAACTCAAAAAGTGTTAGACATGTCACTTTTGGGGATACTCTAACCTTGATCTTTTGAAAGGATACTCCAACCCCATTTTTAAAAATTATCAAGATTAAAAAAATCTTCCTTTGTCAAAGCAACTTGTCATCCATGGGGATACTCAAACCCTGACCTTCCAAGGGGATACTCCAACCCTGCTTTTCAAATTTGTTAAAATTTAAAAATCCTTTTTTGTCAAAATTATTTGTCATCTATGAGGGCACTTTAACCCCCCTTTCTGAAAGGATACTCCAACCCTATCTTCTAACTGTAATTAATTTTTTTCCTTATCGGACTTTTATGAATATGTCAAACAAACCTTGTTTAATCAAAAAAACCCAGATGCATCTCGAAAATTATCGATTTGGTTATTCCTAGATAATCGATGCCAATAGTGAGATAAATTCCAATAGTCCACCCATTTTCTTTATCATTGCATTGAATGAACCATGTTATGTTACTTCTTTTATTGCCTTACTAACATGATTTCTTTGTGATGATTATATGCATTCATGTTTTCAAAACATTCCAAATAGAGTTAAAGGTAATGTTCTGCATGGGTATCTCTCTAGTACCCAAAGTGGAACATTCCATTTTCAAAGTAAAATCCAGAGGTCATTTTATTGAAAATCTCTATACTCCCCATCTCTCCAGGGTGTATAGGAGATTAAATCTTTTTCATCAAAACCTAGATTTGTATGTTTTATAAGATTCATGCATCAAAAGAGGGTTATATCGAAATAGTGAGAAGTTAAAATTGAAAGAACTAAAACCTAGATAAGACATAGCTAGTAAGGTACTGATTTTGGGCATCACAAAAAATTTCGTACCTCATTGCGCGTAACCAACTCCCGAACCTAAACAGTGAATCTTTGTATTACGTAGACCACAAGATCGATGTTTAGAATTTCATAACTCAAAACATAGGTTTCAATAGGTATCCGATCATGTCTAGCCTAAAATGATCTGTGGCGACTCCAAGCGTTGGCCATTTCATGATGGTCATATAAGACTAATAAGATAGGCGATTTGTCTTATGGTCCCCCTCACTGTGTCATAAGTTAAGAATTTGTACTTCTTGTTCTCATCACTTCAAGAAGAAAAGTCTTGGTCAAGAAGACATTCCCAAGTCAAAAAAATATCTTAAGTCGTCTGCACCCATAAATCTGTGAGAATCCACCCTGGGATATATTGGAACATGGCTATAATGATTCGCACTTATACTAAGCAAGGCATTTGGGGATCTTTCTATCAATATGACTGATAAGCCAAATATATCAATAACAAGCTAGAAAACTACTATGCTTTTTAGGATTTATTCCAAATGTTTAGACTAAAACTGGGATTCTTGTACTATTCTAGTCTGTTTCAAAGTAATGTTATGAACTAAACCTACATGTTTCACCCTAAGCAATATAGGATCCTTTATATGGGCACCCTTTTATTAAGTATTATCAATGAAAATGACAAGTGTTATGCATTTCATCTTTTATGCCTATTTTTATGACCATATAAGGCACTTTTGTTACAAAGTAATGCACTTCAAGCTCAAGAATGCTAGCGCAACCTATCAAAAGGCAATATTAATATTATTCCATGATCGTCTACACAAAGAAATAGAAGTGTATGTGGATGATATGATCACCAAACAACCAAAAGAGAGTGAAGATATTGGTGCTAAAACTCTTTAAATGGCTTTGTAAATACTAGCTCAAGCTAAATCTCGCCAAATGCACATTTGGAGTCACATCCGGCAAGCTATTGGGCTTCATTATAAGTGAAAAAGGAATAAAAGTCAATCCAAACAAAGTCAAGGCCATTTAGAACCTACCACCACCTCAAACTCAAAAAGAAATAAGGAGTTTCTTAGAAAGGTTAAACTATATAGCCTGATTTATATCTCAGTTGATTGACAAATACAAACCAATCTTTCTGCTACTTCAAAAACAAAATCCTAGAGAATGGAATGAAGAATGCCAAAAGCTTTTGATAAAGTTAAATAATATCTTTTGAACCCTTAAGTACTTATGCCAATAGTGCCCGATTGATCTTTAATGCTATATTTATCAGTTTTTGATAAGTCAATAGGCTATGTATTAGGCTAACATGATGAGTCAGGTAAGAAGGAATAGGCTATCTACTATTTAAGCAAAAAGTTCATGGAGTGTGAAAATAACTATTCAGCAACGGATAAGTTATATTTTTCTCTAGCTTGGACAGGCTAGAGGTTAAGGTAACACATGTTATATCATAGAACGTGGTCGATCACCAAACTCGATCCCATTAAATATTTATGCAAGGACCCTACCTTGTTAAGATAATTAGCCAAGTCACAAGTCTTGCTCTTTGAGTACAACATCATGTATGAGAACTAGAAAGCCATCAAGGGTAGTGCAATAGCAGACTTTTTAGCAAGCCAAGCAACAAATAACTATCAACCTTTGGACTTTAAATTTCTTGAACAAGACTTGATGTGCATACCTGAGGTTGATGACACTTTCAATAATAGTTCATCTTAGAGAATGTATTTTGATGGAGATTCCAATGTGTTGAGGCATAGAATTAGGATAATTTTTATCTCAACTAATGGAAACTGCTACCTTTAGGCTGCAAGATTGAACTTTGATTGTACCAACAATATAGCTGAATACAAAGTTACGTCATAAGACTCCAAGCCAACATTGAAAGAGGTATCAAAACCTTACAAGTATTTGAAGATTTAACCCTATTCATTTACCAATTAAAAAAAGAATAGCAAATGCATGATGCTAAATTCATTCGTTATAGGAAGCTAATCTCAAAACTTAAAAAAAATTGATGATATTAGCCTTGCTTTCAATACATACTAAAAAAAAACCAAATAGCTGATGCCTTAGCCACCTTATCATCCATGTTCAAAGTTTCTCAAGAATCAGATGTTGCTTCCATTCAGATGAGCATTTATACAACTCTAACACATTATTAAAATATCAAAGAAGATAAAAAATGGCCCATCATAGGATTATGATAGCTTCTAATATGTTAGATACAATAATACCCTTAATATGCTACCGAAATTGACAAAAGAACCATCTAAAGAATAGCTACAAGCTTTGTTTTGGATGGTGCAATTTTGTACAAGAAAGGGTAAGAGTAAGTACTACCCCGATACGTGGATACCTCTGAAGCAAAAGGAATTCTTGAAAAAGTCTATGAAGGAATCTACGATATGCATGCCAATAAATACTAAATGGCAAAACAAGTCTTACAATTGGGCTATTATTGATTAACTCTTGAGAAGGATTGCATTAACCATGCTCCAAAATGCCACAAATGCCAAATCTATATGAACAAAATCCATACATCATTAGCACCATTACAAGTTATGATAGCTCAGTGTCCCTTTTCTATGTAAGGAATGGACATGATCAGACCGATCACGCCTAAGGCTTCTAACGAGCATAGTTTCATTTTGTTCGTTATTGATTATTTCACAAAGTACATAAAAAGGGGCTTCTTACACCAACGTCATTAAATTCATTGTGTGCGAATTTGTGAAATAAGACATCATTTGCAAATATAAGCTTTCCAAACAAATCATCATAAATAATATGCATAACTTGACAAACCAAATGATGTCAGCAATTTATTCCCAATTCAAAATTTGAGATCACAACTCAGTGCCCTACCATCTGAAAATAAACAAGGCAATCAAAGCAGCCCACAAGAATATTAAGAAAATATTTAAGAAATTGCTAAAACATAAAAAGATTGGCATAAAAAGTTACATTTTACACGACACACCAATCGCACAGTGCTACCCCATTTTCCCCAGTTTATGGCATAGAGGCTGTTTTACCTAGCAAGATCGAAATCCCTTCTCTCAGAGTCTTTATGGAATATAAAAAAGCCAAATAGGTTAAGAACTGATATAAACAGCTCAATCTCATCAAAGAGAAAAAAATGAAAGCCATCTATCGTGTGTAGATGTATCAAAGTGCATGATAAAACCCATAACAAAAAGTCCATCCTTATATGTCATAAAGCGTATATTTTTTGAAAGAGCCCTGATCTTAACTTTAATAGATGGCAATGATTTACCTAACCCTATCAATTCTTATTCTGTTAAGAAATATAATGCCTCAAAGGATTCTAGGATGAAAACCTAAAAAGGCATCTTATCTTTCTTATTAAAAATGAAAAGAGAGAGAGCATCTAAGAAAAAAAGCCCACTTTGGTTGAAAACTTGAAAAGTAAGCATAAGCAACCAAACTCTATCAAACATTTAACCTAGTCTGGGTCTATCCTTTTTTGACCAAAACACCAAATCATAACTTAACCCACCTATTCTATGTCGATCTACTATACCAAACCTTAGTTTCACCCATGCCTAGAGAAAAAACACTATCTGCCTAACCTTATGGCAACCATCCCACCATGAGGCAATCTTAAGAATCTCTTTATGAGTTGATCGACATCGAAAAGGTTGTTTAGAAAATGCCTCCAAAAGCACTTCATGGAAGATTCATGTCATCAGCATCAAGGGCTTAGTAGCTAGAAAAATCATCCTTAGCTCTTTTATATCTCAAAATCTTTCATGGTCTGAGAATTTGTTATAACTTTTACCTTTTTTCTTTTGAATGAAATAAAATTACTTAATTTCTCATAAACTCATTTTATAACTCCTGCATCCCATGTCATATCATGTTTATCATTTAATTGATAACGCTGAACAAAATAACAAAACTGATAATAAGATTTCCTCGCATTACTTTGAAAGATGGAAACTTCGTAGGAATTTTCTTTCATGTTTAAAAATAAAAAATGAACCTTGGAGCCTCAATCATGCTTACTTTTAGATCTTCACATTTTAAAAACATGCTTGAAACTTACTCCCTAATAAACCCTAGCCCAAAGGTTATGGGGAAATTCTTTTTTCATATATTATTAAAATAATGAAAGTCCAAATTATTGCACTCGAACCACCAAAGACACATTCTGAATCAGAATTGATAAAAAAAATCCTTCATACCTGCTAGTAAATGTAATTTAATAAAAGTCCCTAAACACAAATACTTAAACTCAAGACCTTTCCTTCATACTCATAAACCACCTGTACATTTTAAAGACATACTTAACATTTGAAACCTCTAAAAATCTAGAACAAAATTGGTGAATCCCAGGATAAGAGGTCACCATATCAAACACGTGGAAGAACAAATAATTTAAAAGGCCAGAATTGATCACCGGATTAGGCTTTAAAAGTATACCATTGTATCATTAAACATGTATTTGCATCCTTATGCATCATTCCTAAAACAATTAACATCCTTAAGGTACAAATAATATCCAGCTCGCAAATTAAAAAGTTATCTAAGAAAGGTGCCTAGACACACATCTTTTAGTTCACAAATAGCTGAACATCCTTTTTTCTTTCAGTCCATAAAGAGCTGGATGCCTTTTCCCTTTTAGTCCATAAGGAGCTGGACATCTTTTTCCCTTTAGTCTATGAAAAGCTAGACGTCTTTTTCTCTTTTAGTCCACAAAAAGCTAGATTTTTTTCTTTCATCCCATATAGAGTTGGATGCCTTTTTCCATTATTCCACGAAGAGCTGGACACTTTTTTCCTTTTTAATTCACAAAAAGCTAGACACATTTTTTTAGTCCATAAAGAGCTAAACGCATTTTTCCCTTCAGTCCATAAATATCTAGATGCCTTTTTTCCCTTTTAGTATATAAAAAGCTAGATGCCTTTTTTTTTCTTTTAGTCCATAAAAAGTTGGTTTCCTTTTTCTTTTAGTCCACAAAGAGTTGGATGCCTTTTGCCCTTTTAGTCCATGAAGAGCTTGACACCCTTTTTTCTTTCAGTCCACAAAGAGTTGAATACTTTTTCTTTTTAATCCATAAAGAGCTGGATTTCTTTTTCCCTTTTAATGCATAAAGAGTTAGATGCCTTTTTCTTTTTAGTCCATAAAGAGCTGGACATCTTTTTCTTTTTTAGTCCATAAAGAGCTAGATGCCTTTTGTTATTTCAGTCCATAAAAAGTTGGATGCTTTTTTCAATTTAGTCCATAAAGGGCTAGACATCTTTTTTCTTTTAGTTTATAAAGAGTTAAACATCTTTTCATTTAGTCCTTAAATAGCCGGATGCCAGTCGAGTCTTTCCTTAAAGAGCTAGACACCAATTGAGTTTGTCCACAAAGATTTTGGCTCTAATCCATTTTGCCCATAAAGAACTAGGCATCTATCAAGTTAAAGTCCACATTAGCTACCACCTATCTAAGAAGGTCACAACTTAAGAAAGTATTCAAAAGCTTAATAAAGAGGTTAAACCTTACAAAAACCTATTCAAAATTTTATCAAAATTACCACCAATAGATTGTGATCACCACGATAAAACATTAATTAAATTTTATTTTTCCAGACATCTAAGAAATATCTTCGTATCTTGAACAAAATGGTGTTTATCTTTGTCCTGCTTCTGATGCTCAATAATGGCTAAGAGGGGTAATTATAGACACCTCATTATGTCTTGACCATTATCTAAAGCATCAAAGGTCATTATTTTGAGCATCCTTAGAGTCATGTGAACATGGGTCAGTTTCCTATTATTTTGACTAAGGTTAGGCATTCAGAGAGCCTAACATATGTGTAAGTCACATTGGTTTGTAAGTATTGATACTATGTTTTCACATCACTAAAAATTTGAATTTTCATATGTAGTATTGATACAAGAGGGTTTGACATTGATACCTAATGTAGGGTATCGATACTTAGCATGTGTTTGTCGATATAAGCCTTGGCCATGGCTAAAATCATGATTTTGAGCCAAATGTGTCGATACACAAGCAAGAGTATCGATAAAGCCTTTGTAGTATCGATATAAGTCTTTAGGTCTCGAGACTAGGAACATTTTTGTTCTTGGTTTCGATATAAACTAAATTGTATCAATACTGGTGGGTAAATTTTACCTTGTGTATTGATACATTAAGGCATTTTCACCTATTTTGAACCATTTTTTAGCCTTCGTACCATTGATCTAAAAATTTAACCTAAACATTTTTTTCACCAAAAATCATCAAAATTCCTATCAGGCTTCAGCTTTAGACTTATGATCGAATTTAAACAAATTTTTGAGTCACAAATAGCCATGACAAAAAACATTTTATGATATTATGCAAATTGCTAAAGGATAAGAATGATTTTTCTCAATGCTTAGATGCTAAAGCAGCCTTAATCTATTGGTTTTGTTAGCGAACCAATGAGTTTGCATCACAGCTGAGCACAATACCTTATCTCTACATGAGGTACATGCACAAAAACCTAATAATACCCTTGCTTTTTGCATTTTTTTTGTCTTCATATTCACATTGCTACATATGCCAACTTTGGCTCTACTGAGACAAGGATACATAGATAGCATAGAACCCTACACACTAAAAAAACACGTTCTCAGCAAAAAAATTCACTTTCGCATATTCTCTCAATATTTCTCAGCCATAAAAAAAAAAACCAAAAACCATTTTCCATTCCAGTAGCTCCTGAAAACCACTGCTAAAAATCCTTCCAAAACCTTCGATTCCACTCATCATTCCTCTTAAAACTCCTTTCTATCAACACCATAACTAAAAAGCCCATTTTTTCATCACTTTCTTACTAATCAACATCTAAAAAAAAAAAAGGTGAGTCTAAAGTTGCTACTTAAAGAAAAAGCTAAAGCTTGAAACTTTCAATATATATTCTCCCCTGCTCTATTTATTTTCTTATTTTTCAACATTTACATCATTTTAGTGACCTTTTATGTTACCATGACCTTTTTAAAATTCTCATGCATTATTGTGGCCTTGGATGTGGTAGTCTTAGAATCTTAATGATTCTTTTGATCTTTGATATTGTTTGGATGGTTAAACATGCCATTTTTCATTCTCACCATCAAAATAGCCCCTATTCATGCATTTCTTTTCATGTTTCATCCACTTTCTCATGCTTAACTCGTACTTGAATGTTCACCCTAACATGTCTTGAGCATATTCATGATTTTCTTGCATCTTGGTAGGTTCTATGAAACAAAAATATCATCCAAAAAATTTTAGCATGTTTTTCCTTGTTTAAATATGTTCATACTACCATCTATGGCTTGATTCTAAATGTCATTTATGAGGCTAATATTCTCATACATATAATTTGTCATCACCTTACATTCTGGCCATTTTTTCATTATTAGTATATCATTTTTGTTTGTTTGAATGTGCTCTTCATGCTCATCTTTATGCACACTGCATCTTGTTCATAATATTTTTATCAAAATGTTCGCTTGTTCATTATAGAAATCTAATTTTTGAAAAACCCTAAGTTAAGTCTATGCTACCTCCAATAGATAAAGAGTAGCATAGCTTTCATGTTTTCTCATAATTTGTCCGTAAGATTGGAGGACTAATTATGAGAAATTAAACTTTTCGAGTTATGGTTGAATGAGCTGAGGAATGCTTTTTTTAGAAGCATGACCCTCTTATTTGTTAAAAAATATTAAGCATTGTTCTTGAGTTTAATACCCTCATTTATGCAATGGCTAATAAGTTATTTGCTTTTTGTAAACTACTCCGGGAATGAACTCACGATGCCCATGGTACCTTTTTCTACATGCTACAGATACTCAAACATTCTTTTCTCAACTTTAAAAACCAAAAATACTAAAAAAGTCCCATGTTTTTGCTCTGGCATCACTATACCTAAGATTGAAAAAATTAATTTTGAGATGAACCCTTTTTTTGGAATTTTTTGATATTTTTCCTTGAAAGAAAATTGGATTAACTTTCTAATGATGTTTTGATTGCACCCGACCATTCCAAATGAAAAAGTTATGGTTTTTCAAACCCTAGCTATTTGGAACCCTTAAACTTGCAAAATACATTTTGTTTGGGCCATTTTAGCACACCAAATGATTTTTCTACATTTTTAAATACTTTTCCTAGAAAATTTGTGAAATTTTCCTTCTAAAAAGGAATCATTTATGATTTAGTGATACTAAATAAGTCTAAGATTTTCAAAGTCCATCACGCCCTTTCCCCTACATATTCTACTGGTATCAAAATACTTAATTTCACTTAGAAAGGGATTTCTAGGATTTTTGGAATATTTTTACATTAAACTTGTCAAGTCATCCTTTAATTGGTGCACATCTGGCTCTTAGCACCTTCAAATTTGCCTGAAATAAATTCTAAAAAGGGGACAGTGTGATATTGTTCCTATTTTTAGCATTAGTCAAGATTAATTGATTTTTTCAATTTCTCACTCAGAGGCATTCAAATATCTCTAAGTTTTCCTAAACCACCTTTATCGACAACATCTTAAAGTGCATCCGATTAATTCCTCATGGAGTCATGTACTATAATCTAAACGCTTTAGACTTAGATGAATGCTAAAACAAAAGGATAATTTTATTTAAATTCTTGATTTTATTCTCAAAATACTTTTCTCCCTAAAATATTCTTTTTCTCCATAAATACTAAAATTTTTACTATTAGGGATACTCTAACCCCACTGTCGAGGAGATGCTCCAACCTTGCTTTTCATTCAAAACTTGAATTTTCTTTCTCTCGAATCTTTTCAAGATTTCTATTCAAAGCCATTTTTTAAGCATAAAATTTTCACCTTTGGGGATACTCTAACCCTAATTTTTGAAGGGATAATTGAACCTCGCTTTGCATTCAAAACTTGAATTTTCTCTTTCCTAATTTTTTTTTTGAGATTCTAAATCAAAACTTTTTTAAACATAAAACTTCACCTTTGGTCATACTCTAGCCCCACTTTCTGAAAAGATACTCTAACATCATTTGTCATTTAAATCTAAATTTTTCTCTCCAAAACTTCTCAAAAAGTCTATTGATCGAAACCTTTTTTTGAACACATCTAAATTATCATCATTGGAGATATTCCAACCCTGTCTTTTGAAGGGATACTCCAACCTCACTTTTCAAATTTCACTTGAAATTTAAATTTTTTCTCTTGGACACCTTAGGTTTTCAAATCAAAAACTTCTTTTTCTATCCTTCAAGTTACCACTAAATCCAAATAAGTCTCAAAATCATTATTTTGGTTATTCATTAATAATCAAGATGATTGCAAGATACATTTTGATCGTCCCTTTTTTATGTTTATCTATGTGTTTCTTTTAATGAAAGGTTACTATACTCTTTTTCATCTTACTAACATGTTTCCCTTTGTAATGATCATCATGCATTCATATTTTAAAAATTGTTTTCAAAAATTACAAGGAAATGTTATGCATCGACATCTCTCCAGTGCCTAATATGGAATATCTATATTTTCAAAATTTAATCTGGAATTTATTTACGTCTAAAATTCCTATGTTCCCTACACTTCTGAGGTGCATAGGTGATCTAAATTTTCTTTCAAAACTTGGATCTACCATTTTCACAAAAACTTCATGCGTTAAAAGGGATTATTTTGAAATAATGATAAAGTGGAATCAACTAAACTAAACCAAAGCGAGACATGTTAGTGAATATCAATTTTAGGCATCATAAAGGTGTTAATCCTTCCCCGTGTGTAGCCAAATCTTGAACCCAATCGATGAATCCTTAGATTTTATAGACTTCAAAATTAATGTTTCGAGTTTCAAAACTTGAAATATTGCTTTTAATAGGCTTCCAATCCTACTTAGCCCAAAATAATCAGTGGTAATTCCAAATTTATGGCCACTTTGTGGCAACCTTTCTTGACTAGTTGGATGAGTGTTTTGCCTAGTAGTCATTCTTCCTTTCATCTTAATATGCCTAATTCAAATCTTAATTAAGGGACCAAAGGCTCCAACCAGCATACCCACACCATATTTTTTTAAGTTGCAAGTGTTCCCTTCAGGTTGCAAAAAAGGATACATAATGACATAATCCTTGTTTCATTTTATCTTTGTAATATTTCATTCTTGGGAATATTCAATCACTTATATGATCGAATTTTTTATTTTTGGGCTAAAAACCTTGAAAAGAAAAACTATTTTTATCAAAACCTTTTAAATACTGCCAAACTCTATTGCTTTAGTGTCAAAGTGCTCTAATTATAGCTTAAAACAACCTTAATTTTTACTCAAACATTCAAAAATTTTTTAGCACTCAATTAGCCTCGATACAGCCCTAATCTTAGCTCAAAATAATCTTGATTTCGCCAAATAGTCCAAGCTTTTTAGCACTATTTTAGCATCAAAATATGTCGATAAACCAGGTTTAATCATATCTTAAAGCATAAGTTAATTTTAAAATAAATCAAAACATAGTAGGAAGTAAATAGAGAAATACTTATATTCCTATAGAATCTTAGGTTTAAAAACACAAATTTGATTTAAGCTTTTACATAATCAAAGATTCGTAATGCTAAATGTGTCATTCCCTACATGAACATTGCCACAACTTGGTTATATTGATCTTTCTTCAAGGCCACAGGCTGCATGAACATTTTCCCTCTAACAATGATTTACACAAATGATTCCTGGAACCTTCCCAAGGCATTATGATTTAGTCATGCTAGTAGGTAGACCTCGGCCTTAATCAAAAGGCTAGTTCTGCTTGTTTTTCACTTTGGTCAAAAAGAACAAGAATGGTTCTTGGATGTGCCAACGTAAAAGTCCTAAAAGAGATTGGAGAAGTTATGGCAACAATATAGGAAAATAAATTTAGCTAAATTCTTCATGAATTTTTCTTTCAAAGGTAAAATGATTTTTTCTCTAAAAAAATCTAGAATTTTTTCTTCTCATTTACTTTAGAAAAAAAAATCATATTTTCTTCTCTATCACCTTAGTTGATTACCTAAGGATGAAAAGATAGTCTTTACTACAATTAAACTCTTTCCCAATTAGTTACTATTATGGGATAAGTTGGAGTTTAAATGGATTTAAAACTCTTATCAGGATAGATTAGCCAATTTCCAACTTTTAAAAGCTTGGCTGAATAATCCTATGATAGTGTTCGTGTTTAACTACCAATTAACCAATTGTTATGAATCAATTACCTTGGTCAAACCTATCTACTATTAGCTAGGATAGAGTTTAATCACATAATAAACTCTATCATGATTAGCTAACTTAGATGTATTTTTATAGTAATTTTATTTATATTAAAATTACTTAGATAGATACAAATAGGTAATTTTAGTTATGCTAAAATATTTAATAAGATAGGAACATTTCCCACTATAAACTTCCTATCTCAACCATAACTTTATCTCATAGTGTCACAGTTAGACCTATCCAAGCATATGTCTTGCTACATTGCTAGTCTAAAAGTTTGATTCATAATCAATTTCTTACAGTCCTAATTGGATTCAGCCAGTTCGATTTAACAAAGTTTGATTAATAACCAATCTCCTTGTTTAGGTTAAACTTTTTCACTTAGCAAATGTTAAGTGTCCTAATCAAACACTAACTTATAATGCCAAGCTCAAACTTTAACATAATCAAAGCATTGTTTAGTTAGTGAAATACAAAAAGATGGACTTTAATTTGCAATAAAATTCTTTATGGATGAAAAACTTTTTCTCATCAACTTATCCTAAGACATGTCTACTTCAAACATTATCTTGTTAAGATAAACTGGTCTGCATTTTCTATAATCTTATATACTTTATCTTATTAAGACATTTTTATTTGAATTTCTCAAATGCAAATTGTTTTTGACTTTTCTTAATTGAACTTTTCAAATAAATTCCTTTAAGTTTAACCTTTAATTCAATTAAGTCCAACTTAGTTAAATCCTAAATGCAATCCAGTAAATCATCTTATTTTGTGTAACCCATTTGGTTCCCAACATATTGGCAATGAATATAATTAAGCTTATTAATTACATCAATAGATAAAGAATGAGATCTTGCAACCTATCAAAACCATGAAGAGTCAAGAATGATGATGTGAAACCTTCAATAGCCAACCTATCAATGTAATTCCATCTTTTTACAAAATATCTTGAAAAAACCATGAAGATGGTGTAGTGTCTACCCTTGTTTCAATCTATTTTCGTTCTTATAACAAATGATTAACCTTATGAATTTAGAGAAATGATTCCTCCTAAATTCATCATGCATTAGCCAATGACTTCATTAAGATGAACCAAAGCCAATAGTATATGAGATATGTCTCTAATGTAACTTGGAGTGGTGAATCCTTTCTAAATCACTCATTCACCTTTGTATGGTTTATGTCATACCCAAAACCACTCTACCTTTAGCATCTATCAAAGTGACCACCTCATGATAGAAATAAAGCGTAACACTCCCTATACAAAATGAACTAGTTACACGACTGGCACGTGAGAACATTTTCATAGACACTTGAGTGATAATAGTAAATGAAGTTCTTACATAGGCCATGTTCAATAAACTTGTTTCCATAAGACAAACACCCATATTTCATCCCAAGTAACCCATATACTTCATTCATGAGATTAGTTGCTTACTATAAGTAATAAGGTATAACATGTGCTAGTGTTTGAACATTACTAAGTCCCTAACTTGGCAATACAATGCCTAAACAATTTTAGGAATATGGCATTGATGCATAAGGATCCCATAATTGTAACTCATTATAATTCTTTTACAAGGCCAAATGTGTTCCATAGGGTTAATCTAATTAGTAGTTCGTGATTGTTACTCATGAAACCAACATAAAAGAAAACCTTGTATCACTTGATTAAGTGATAGGTTTGCATCATTAACTAATATATGCCTTATCAAAGTTGGTTGGCTTTAAAGCATATACTAAGAAAATTACCTTAGTTTCATCTTAAAATAGTCTCTTATTTATTAGTTCAAAATGGTTTTGGTTAGTGCCTAAACAATCTAGAATTTTCTAGCATCATTTTAGCATAAAAATGTCTTAGTTTTAGCATAAAACAACCTAATTTTAACCTAAATTGCCAAAAAAACTTTTAACATTGTTTTAGTGTCAAGATGATCTCATTTTTAACTCTAAGATCCTAGATTTCACTATACAATTTTATGTTAAAATCACCTCGATTTAGTGGTAAGACAACCCTAATTTTGCCCAAAAATTTTTTCAGTCTAATCATATCTTAAAGGATATTTGCTTTTCCTTATGAACATCCAAATTTTCCTTTAAATGTGAGATACGTTTCAATGAGGTCTTGTTTTTATTTACATTATTTCAGTTTAATTTCTATCTTTATATAGAATAGCTTTTAATTGTTAATTCACATTTGCATAATTTATGTCATATATAATGTCCTATTTTTATTTATGTCACATTAAGGCACATAGTCAAGTTTAAATTGTATCTTGAAAATTAATTTTACATTCTTTAAAAATAGGGTAATATTTTGAGTTAAGGTTTTTTTTTTTTTTAAGTTTTCGCCAAGCTACTAAAGAAGATTTCAGACATTATCCTTAACACAAAATAGCTTTTTCAAATGATGACTCAAAATTTTTTTAAATGTATAAGAAAATTATATATTCTATAGGACTATTAGGGAGTATAGAAAATTTCATAATTACATGAACTTTAGATCATTTTAAGTAAAGAAATTATTTTGCCATTTAGGGA
Source organism: Adansonia gregorii (assembly GCA_038382025.1). Classification (NCBI taxonomy): domain Eukaryota; kingdom Viridiplantae; phylum Streptophyta; class Magnoliopsida; order Malvales; family Malvaceae; genus Adansonia; species Adansonia gregorii. Next base: position 26,665 of record JBBYHO010012913.1, read on the forward strand.
TTATAGCAAAGTATTTAAACCAAAACCAATAGGCTTGAAACTTAGGACACTGCAAAGAATTTTAATATTTTTTAAAGTATTTAAAAATGATTTAAAGAAAAAATATTAAATTTAAAACTTTTATACTCAAGCTAATTAAGCTTAAACTTTTCTTATATCAAAACCAAGATTAATTCAAAGCTAATATAACTAATAGTTATGACCGTTAAAGTATTTCTACTTATCTTATAAGGTACCGATATAATACATTCAAATGGTCATGCAAAAGAAATTTGCTTTTGCTTTCAAAGTGATAAATTTGTTTTTAAGATCAAGATCTTACCACTTGTGTTAAAAGCTATATATTAAAGGTGCAACTTTATTTCCTTAAGTAGTAGTAGCATAGAACCCAGTGCCAAATGTTTAATGGGCATGAAAAGTTACACCATTATAGCATCACAGATTGCCCAATCATGTACTCCGTCCGACAGTCACCCATACAATCAATGATCAACTTAAAGGGCAATTGCTAGCACATGACTAACAATCTACCTTAAGCAATGACCTTAAAAGGTTCAACCTTGCTCTATTATCGGTTTTCAGGATAAGTGCTTACCACTTATCCTAAAAGCTATAGCTGACAGAAAATGGGCAACTTTATTTCTTTAAATACTAACAATGCAAATCCTATTCGTGTAAACCTATAAGCCAATCATTATGGCTTGTGTGGCATTAGCATTTAGTGATTTCATGTAATCAAACATGATATTTAATTAGTGTTATAAAGGGATTTCTTTATCCATAAGATTTAATTGAATAATTGTTATAAATATCTTATGTAGATAAAGCCTATGAAACACACTACCTTTGCAAAGGTATTATAGCAATTAAAGATCCCTATGCATCAAAAGCCATGTTATTAAATTTTTTTGGTTATCATATTATCAAGATAGGGCATTGACAATGCATAAAGATTGAAATTTGTAAGATTACACATATAGGATATATGTAACTATCTCATAAATTGAAGTACAAAGATACTTGAGGACATCATATAGGTGCTTATTATGGTAACAAGTTCATTGAACTTGACCTTTTATAAAAGTTCCATTTGGTATTTCAGTCAAGTGTCTATCGAAATACTTTCATGTGTTAGTAATGTTAGTGATCTTTAAACCTGTGAGACCAAGTCATCTGATATAAGGAGTGTCATGCTTTGATTGCATTAAAAATGGGTCAAAAATAGATAATGTTTATGGTAAAGTGCTTTTGGGTATGGCATGAGTCATAATGTAAATGAATAAGTCATCTAGAGAGGATTCATCACCCTAAGTGATATGAAAAAACATATTTTGCATGTACTAAGTCCGTGTTAACTCAAAGTCTTTAGCCAAAGTAATATTGGTTATGGGGTTTACGCTACTAGTAGACACTGAACCCAGATCTTGCTTATCTCAGGACATATGATGAAAGGATATTTATTACACCAAAATACTTCTCAAAACCATATTAACACTCCATGCATGTTAAGTGGCCATGATGCATTACTAGATGCTAATCTTGTTTATAAATATAAAATATTTTTAATTGGGATATTTTATATTTATTACCAATATGATAGGGGCCTAATAGTTTACACATAAGGGTGATTAAAAGCAATTAAATTGAGACTGGATTTATATGTTTATAATGATTAATGGTTACTTAGGCCTAATTTGAATAAGTTCAAATAGGCTAGTGGCAAAATTATAATTTTTAAAAATTAAAATTTTAAACCCTAAGTTGTATAAATCCTTATTATCAATCCCTCATAGCTATAAACAAGCTTTAGAAATTAGCCAAAGGAGACGAAAATAGGGTTGGGCGACATCCTATTAAAATCTCTATGGATGATTATGCCAACTGTTTTGCAATAAAAGGAAAATTAGTTTTCTTCTTTATTTTGATTATTGAATCAAGGTCTTTTAAGTATAGGGGAAGGTTTATAGAAACCTAAGCTGCTAGCATGGATCCCAGCAACAAAGTCTCTTTCTTGTTAAAGGTTTTTCAGGTTGCTTTTGTAGATAACCATTGAGGTGGATGCTTGGACAACTTTGGTTTATGACAACCAAGCTTGGTGTTTTTGATAATTGGGTCATGCAATTACTGAAAGACTTCCTAAGATTGAGGTATATTTGAATCTTGAATAGTTCTTTAGGTTCTTGATCTAAAAGATTAATCAAGATCTTATAAGATGATCATGTTTAGAATGTCTTAGATTAGCATTTTTTAACATGTTTTTGCAGCCATGTTTATACCTTATTTATAACATTTTTGTAATCTAATAACTTGCTACACAAGACTTCCTACAAGTGGTATCATTAGCCTCCTTGCATTAATTTGATTAATCCTGTGTTTTAGTTGTTACAGATTAAAGATATTGTTGTTTTGGTGCTTTCTTAATCTATTCTTGAATTTAAAAATCAAAGAAAATTGTTTCTTTTGTTTCTTAAATTTCCAACAAGCTAATTCATGTTTATAATTTAATTTAATTAGTTAAATTATGATTTTATTAATTAAATTGATATTGGAGTCATCAGTTAATAAATTGGTGTTGACTAGTGCTAGGTTGGCTCTATTTTGGTGTTTTGATATGGCTAATTTTTTAAACAGCCATTACTGTGACTTTTTTCCTTGTTTTTCCACCTTGAATGTGCCGTTAAAATTCCATAATACTTTCTGGAAACTTAGGATAAAATCAGAGTTGAAAATGTTTCAATTTCGGGCTAAAATAGGTGCATTAGGTTTGCTTGAAACTTTTAGCATATTATCTTCTTTCTTGGACTTGATATGGCTTCAATGGCAGCAAGGAGTTGCTGTAAATTTGCTGTGTTTTCAGAGGTTTAGTGGGAGGAAGACAATAGTGTTTGAATTGGAGTAGGATGGCTAAGATAGCTATGCATGGGATAGAGTCCTAGTTGGACTAGGATTCTTCCAAGATTATGCCAAACACAGTCCTATTCAGAGTAGGACTCTTCCAATTTAAATTTTCTTGAGATTTAAAATCTAACATGATCAGAGTAAATTAAATTAAATTAGAAAATAAATAAAAAAATGCTAAAAGTTACCATGGTTGGTGCAATACACTTTTTTGAGCATGGTTGGTGCAATACACCTCTCTAAGAGGTTGAGTCTAATTAAAACTCTTACATATCATCAAATACCTAATTATCCAATTGAATTGTTTTCTTAAATTGTTTAAGATATAAATTGGATTATATAATAAACATCGAATTAAAATTCAGTTATTTGATTAAGTGAAAACTATATTTAATTTAAATGATTAATCTTATTTTGAATAAGATCTATATTCTAATATGATTAGAATAAATGTTAATAATGTAAGAAAATAGTTTTCTTAATAAAATTAGATATGGATCAATTATTTAAGTATCAAAATTGGTAACTTGAATTTAAAACACATGTTTATATATATATATATATATTCCTAATTACTATGAATGTATAGGATGATTATGGACTAGGCCTAATATGATTGTAGATGTATGGTTAACTGTTTATGGATGTTTAAATATTTTTTAAAATAGGGTGTAAACCTTGCTTCATCTTTATTTTTCTTTGGGGCTATAAAATTCATTTTTCACCTAAATCCCCTTGATCTAACTCGAATATTACAAATGTAATTAGATTACATAAAAGTGGGAGATTACAAGAAGCTTGTGAAGGCTTTGTATGTAATCACCTAAGAACTAACTAAGCAATTTCCTTTGATGGCTTAAGGAAATTATAGTGGATTGTAGTTTATAATCATCCAAGTAGTGTGCATGATAGTAGATTTATTTTATGTGATATTATAAATGTTATACATGCAAATATGATAAGAGCTTAATTGCAAGATAAAATGAACAAACCAAAACTTTTTTCCAATATTGACTCATATGATTCAAATGATAAAGACGTTTTCCATTGTTCACAGCAAGATACCATAGTTCCGACTACGGGTTACTTGTTGGGCAAAGCCAAGGTCCTTTCCATCCAAACTACTTAAGTTATGAATGGTGGGTCATACTTCATTAGTACTATATTGTCCGAATACATACAAACTTGATTGCTTAGCATTAGAAGTAAAGGTTAGGCAAAACTTATATGATGCATTTGGGTAAAGAATTGCTACTAACTGATCAAGAAGTTGCATGAAAATGCAATTAGCAAGCTATGTTGCCTACCCAATTAGACATCTGGTGATTTGTTGAGCAAACCCAAGGTTGTAACATGTTAAAAGGGGTCCCAGCCCATTAAAAATACCTTGAAGAGATTTTTGAATAATATTGAAGGCTATTATTTCAAAAAATGAGTAGGAAGACCCATAAAGATTTGATACCTTGTCATTATTGGTTTAATACATGAATAACTAATTAATACTTATTTTATACTAGGTTGTTGATAGCAGTATTTAGATTAATGCATTACGAGGCATACTTGATGTCATAAGTCCAAAATGTTTGGATTGATATGTAAATTTGAGAAGTGTCCTCAATAGTAGCTAACCTTCACATTATTAAGTTAAATTACTCCACTGTTGATTCAATAACTTGGATAATTGATTCAAATTATGGATCACACTTGTGTAATGACATAACTTTGTTGAAAAACAAAAGAAAGTTAGGCTTTAATGAGATAGTTATAAGAATGGTAATCAAGCAAAATTCACTGTTGTTGCCATTGGAACTTAAAACTTATCAAAGCCTAAAGGCATGACCTTGGAACTGAAAGAATCTCTTAATGTTCCTAGATTATCAAGAAATATCATTTCAGTCTTATACCTTAATTGACAATGAATTTTGAATTTAAAATGAAAGGTAAAAGTTACATTATCATTCTAAGTGGCATGATCTATGGATCAACGTCAATGAATAATAGGCTATTTGTTTTGGATTTTAAAATGCCTTTATCAATGCAAACGTGAATAAAGCTAAAAATAATGATACATCAGAACCCTATATCTAGCATTGTAGGCTTAGTTATATCAATGAGACTCAAGTAGCCAAGTTACACAAACAAGTCTATCTTAACCTATTTGATTATGAATCATATAAGACATGTGAATGTTGTCTCCAAATGACCCAACACTTCTTTCATTGGTAAAAGTGAAAAGGTTGGTGATTAGATAGGCCGTGTACATTCAATTGTATGTGGACCAACGAATAAAATGGCTAGACATGGGTTTTCCTACCTCAGTACCTTTACTGATGATTACTCTTGGTATGGGTACATGTACTTAATGAAGTACAAGTCTAAAGGCAAAGAGTTTAGGGCTGAAATAGAGAATCGAACTGGTAAGAAAATTTTTACTCATAGATCAGGTTAAGCAAGAGAATATTTAAGTTAGGAATTTTGAGGTCATCTAAGAGAAAATGATATTGTCACGATGGACTCCACCAGGAACTCCAAAACATAATAGAGTGTTTGAAAAGAGAAATTGAACCTTATTGGACATGGTTCGCTCTATGATGCCTAAGGTAGACCTTTTTATATCTTTTTGAGTATATGCCTTAGAAACTGCTGCTTATCTTCTATTAAGGGTTCCAAACAAATCTATGGAGTAGACACTAAATAAGATATGGTGTGGTGAGAGACCAATTTTTTCTAATCTTAAGACTTGAGGCTATCTAGTTTATGTAAAGCAAGCAACAACTGATAAGCTTAGAGCTTGATCAGTCAAATGTAAATTTATAAGATATCTTAAAAGAATCTCATGGATATTATTTTTACAAACAACTAAACAAAAAGTGTTTATTTCTAACACGCTATCATTTTTGAGAAAGAGCTTTTACTAGAAGAGTTCAATGGGAGTAAAATTGATCTTAAAGAAGTTCAAGAATCATAAATTGACACTTTAATATAATTGGAGCCAATGATTGAAGCATTAGATGTTTAACTTAAAGCTCAAGAAACATAGCAACTTTATAAATCTAGTAAGATCAGGCAAGCTCTAGAGAGATACAAATTTCTCATGGATTAAGATGATTTACCTTATGATACTGAACCTACCAATTTTGAAGAAACAATGTTAATATTTATTTTGATAAATGGCTTGAAGCTATGAGATCTAAAATATATATCATGAAAGCAACCATGGACTCTGGTTGATCCACCTTAAAGGATAAAACCCATATGGTAGGAATGGGTCTTTAAGAAAGAGATTGACATAAATGGCAACTTATAGACATATAAGGCCATTGGTAGCTAAAGGTTATAATCAAGTAGAAGGCATTGCTTATAAGGAAACTTTTTCACTAGTTGCCATGGTAAGATCCATTAGGATCATGCTTGTTATAACTGCAAATCATGATTATTAGAAATAGCTAATAGATGTAAAAACTACATTCCTTAATGGGACTTTGCAAGATAAAGTGACACAACTTGATGGTTTTATGTCTAAATCAAAATCCAAATCAGGCACGTACTATTGTAACATGGCCTGGATGCAAATCCTGACCAAGCCCAACTTAAACAACCCTTGACTATATAAGTAGTGATGTATCATTCTTTCAAAACTATTTATTCTTCTTTTTTTGGGCCATACTAATATTAATATTTTTTTATTTCTGAGGACTTGGTAGTTAAGATGAATCATTTATCCATTTTAACCCTAAATGGTTATCATGAAATGACCATTTATTTGGAGTCGCCACTAATCTGTTTTGACCAGGTCAGATTGGTCACCCATTGAAATTAATGCTTTAAGGGTCATGAAACCTTAAAAAAATTTCATGGTCTACGAAGTACCAAAAATCATTTTTAAGGGTTCGGGAATCAATTACAGCCAGAAGTAAGGATTGACCCTGTTGTGGTGCCCAAAATTGGTACTTATTGATCATGGTTAATTTAAACTTTAATTTTTATCCGACTTCAATATGTGGTATTTAATTACAATTCTCATATTATTAAAATAAGATTTTATTATTCCATGAGAGAAAATTAGGGTTTTGCATTTTGAAAATAGAAACGTCTTATGCACCCCCACCAAAAAACCAATAGGACACGAAAGTTTTTATTATTCCATTTTATAACCAAAGGGACCTAAAAGGTTCTAAAAAACCAAAATTTCTTTCACATTCTACTAGAGTACCTGGCAAAATGTGTAAGGTTTTTACTTGTATAAAATTCTTGCTTTCTATTTTAAAAAATGTATATCGTCATTAGAATAATATGTAAAACCCTTATCATATATAGGCGGGAGGAATTTCATGCATCACTCTAACTCCAAGACACTGCCTTTATTTTACAAAGACGTAAGAATTTTATTTGAAACAAAAATAAAGCACTTATGATTCGGTCTAGACACTAAAGTACTAATTCGAATATAAGGACTAAAAGGATAAAAGAAAAACGAACCTATCTTTAAAGTATGCCTTCGGCATAGAAACACCCGGTAGTTACTTAAGACTAGGTTTTAAGAACAATTAAAATATCCTTAAGGCTTACCATCAACACTAAGGCACCTTGTAATTACTTAGGATTTGGTTCTAAGGAAAATGAAAGTATTCATAAGGCTTACCATCGGCACTAAGCCACGTAGAAACTACTTAGGATTGGCTTCTAAGAAAAATTAAAAAAATTCCTTAGGCTTACCATTGACACTAAGGCACCTGGTAACTAGTTAGGATTGGGTTTTAAGGAAAATTTTAGAAAAATATTCCTAAGGTTTACCATTGACACTAAGGCACCTGATAACTATTTAGGATTAGGTTCTAAGGAAAATTAATTATTCCTAAGGTTATCGACACTAAGGCACCCGATAACTACTTAGGATTAGGTTCTAAGGAAAATTAAAATGTTCATAAGGCTTACCATCGACATTAAGGCACCTGAGAAGGAAAATTATGAATATGCCTAAGGGTATACCTTCAACATGAAAATACCCCAGTGCCCCTAATGGACTCAAAAATGACTTTAAAGGCTAAAGGAACCTTAAACTTTCACCTTTAGTATAAAAGCATCTCGATGAAAAAAATTATGAAAATGCCTCTAGGATATACCTTCGACATGAAAGTATCCTGGTACCCCTAATGGACTAAAAAATGACCTTAAAAGGCTAAAGGAACCTTAAACTTTCACCTTTGGCATCAAAGCATCTTGATGAGGAAAATTACGAAAATACCGCTAGGGTATACCTTCGACATCAAAGTATCCCGGTACCCCTAATAGACTAAAAAAATGACCTTAAAAGGCTAAAGGAACCTTAAACTTTCACTTTGGCATAAAAGCATCTTGATAAGGAAAATTACGAAAATGTCGCTGGGGCATACGTTTGACATGAAAGTATCCCGGTACCCTTAGACTAAAAAATGACCTTAAAAGGCTAAAGGAACCTTGAACTTTCACCTTTGGCATAAAAGCATCTCGATAAGAAAAATTACAGAAATGCCTTTGGGGTATACCTTAGATATGAAAGTGTCGTAGTAACCTTAATGGACTTGAAAGGACAAGTAATAATGATTCTTACTCTAAATAGGTAATTTATATTATAAAAATGACCTAAAGTATGAAAATTGCTAATGGGTCCCTAAATTTTCTAGCAGATGACTAAAAGGGTACGAAATGTTTTTATATTTTTAGCACCTCACCAAAGGACCAATGGGTTGCTAAAATATTTAAAATAATTGAAGTGGATGATTTCATGCTAAAGTAGCCATTTTGTCATAAAAATGCTAAATTCTGTAAGGGTCCATAAACTTTCTCGATTTTATACTTAGGTACCTAAGTAAAAAAAAAAAAACCTAAATCATCGTAAAATATAATTAACTAGGTAAAAATCAGCATGTAAATCATGAAGAACATCCACAAGAAGCTTTGGTCAAACACCTTTGACCAAAATTTTTTTTTATTATTTGCAAACTAGCCTCTAAACTTTAAGAAATTACAAAATACCCCATAAAGTGTGAAAATGCCTAAAGCATGATATGAAATACCCAAAATCAGTTTCCAAGTTATCCATGAAGCTTTTAGTCAAATTCTTTGACCATAAAACAAAAAATTTCTAAATTTTTTTAGACATTTGCAATTTAGTCCTTAATCAACCAAAACCATCATTAAAACACATCATTAAGGCATGAAATTAACTTGGAATCACCAGCAAAACATAGCAAAAATATTCATTAAGATTAGCTAAACATATAGGTCTAAACAAATTTTTTTAATTTATTTTTTATTGGATTAGCCCTTAAACTTTTTGTATTTACAAAATGACCACAACACATATGCAAGCATGAATTTTAGCTAACACCTAAACAATTTACCAATCAACTTTTTTAAACTCAATAATCACATATTCACATTTTATTTAACATAAATTAGCACCAAAAATTACAAAAATAAGCACATAAACATGTGATTTCATCATAATAACAAGAATATACTAAAAGAAAATAATATATATATATGAACATATATATGACAAACACAACACCTAAACCAACATCATATTAACATAAACATGATTCATGAAGCAAAATAATTTACTAACAAGAAAAAAATAGAATAAAATCAAGGATATTAGTCCATGGCCATTATGCTTAGTCTTTCAACATGGATAAAAAAATCCATGAACTTAAGCACATTTTTGGCTCACCAAAGAAAAAAAATGTATCAAACAAACAAAAATCCAAAGATTAAAGTGGAGATTTACCTTAATAAAGCTTTGAAATCTTTTTTTTTTCAAGTATTTTTTTCAACTCTTTTTTTAAAGGCTTCCTAAAACAAAAAAAATCCATGAAATAACATCCTCCCCTATTTATAGGGAGATGATTCAGCCAAGGTGGATGAAAATCCTCCTCGGCGGAAAGTTTCATGCCTTTTTCATAGATTTTCCTTTTTTTGCTTTTTTTTTTTATTTTTTTATGCTAAGTTTACTTGTTAGGTTAGAAATAATAAATGTTGTGTCATAAGCTCATATCTTTGTCATCTTAGAGTGATGTCATGCATGACATCATTGATTTCTAGGGATACTTTGAATGATATCTGTATATAATATGTAAAATTATGCTGTAAAAATTAATTAAAAGATTAAACTATAAAAATTAAAAATTATTTTTTAAATAAACTTTCAAATGCTCAATTTAATTCAATCTAATCCTAAATATAATTTTTTTATGTACAAAAGAAAAAAATTAAAATAGCAATCTCATAAAACTTTAAAAGAAAAACCCTTACCGAGAAAATATTGTTATACATAAAAAATGTAAAACTTATAAAATAAATTAATTTTTTATAAACTAAATTAATATGGATTAAAAAATAATATTTAAAGAATTTTAAAAATTATGAACTCTGTAAAATCCTACTAAAGAAATTTACGGAGTAGAAACTTTATATTTTGGTAATAAGAAAAATTCTAAAACTCATAAAATAAATTAAATTTTTCAAAACTGATTTAGTGGGGTTTAAATGATAATATTAGATGAATTTTAAAAATTTTAAACCAAAGAAAATTCCACCAAAAACATTTACGAAGTAGAAAACTCCGTATTTCAAAAACAAGGGCAATTTCAAGAAAAAAATTCAAAACACATGAAAATAAATGAATCTTCCAAAACTAATTTATTTTGAATCAAACAATAATATTGGATGAATATTGATGTTTGAAACTCAACACGATTCCACCGAAAATTTTATGAGTAAAGAAAAACTAGTATTTTAATACCGAAAAAATATGAAATTTTATTGACACTGAAGTAAAACAAATTCAAGACCACAATTATCCAAAACATTAATTTGTAAAGTGAAGAAAATGAACTTGTAAAATTTTAAAAATAGATTAACAAGAAGCAAAGTAAAATTTACGAGCATAATACCTATAAGACTATAAATTTTACAATTAATTTATAAAATTTACAGGTTGACACTTCATGGAGAAAATGCCAATACATATTTTTCTTGAATATTTATGATTTTTTGGATTGAGAATCGACATAAAATCACATCGACGTCGATAAAAAATCCAACCACCAATTTCTTGAGTTTTAGAAGAATCTCAAAAAATTTTTAAAAATAGAAAAATTAACCGTGAAATCATCCGCAGAGGTAATTTCTAAAATTTGTCAAGAACTTATTCAAAATAAAAAAATTTTCCTTTTCGGATTCATCTTTTTTACCTAAGAAAATGGATTTTTCCATCATATGTGTATACAGTTATTTACGTATGGCTGATTAAAATTACAAAAATGTGAAATCCTCTGATGGACGTTGACCTCTATTGGAGTGGCCACTACATTTTTGTTCTCAGATATTTAGGATTTTTAGGGATAAACAGCCTAGATGCATTTTGGTGTCTACAACTGTCCCTCTTTGTCCATTGCTGAGAATTAAGAATATGACAAAGGCCAAATAAACACAATTTGTCTGGGCCACAAAGTGCAAGAAAAATAAGATATGAACATATGTATTAGAACATATTGATTAGAAGGGGAACTTTCAACCTACAATGAAGTTAATATTGAAAATGAATTGGTCGGGGCAAAAATGCATAAACTAACCAGTAAAGACAAATTAACTGAGACCAAGCTATCAAGTCAATAAATGAAAAGAGTTACTCGGGACTAGGCTAACGGGTAGACAAAGAATACAAAGGTAATACCTAAGGTTAAACGTAACAAGTTCGCCTAGGGCTAAACCATTACATCGAATGAGATACAAAAAAGAGTTTGACCAAGGCTAAACCATCACATCAAATGAGATGAAACTGAAGTTTGACCAGGGCTAAACCATTATGTCAAATGAAAATGAAA
>JBBYHO010012913.1:38532-56577 GCA_038382025.1 Adansonia gregorii
TCAAACAAAAGTAAAAGGGAGTTTAACCAGGGCTAAACCATTATGTCAAACAAAAATAATAAAGAAGTTTGACAGGGGCTAAACCATCACATCAAAAAAAAGGAAAAAAGAGTTTGACCAGGGCTAAACCATCACATCAAATGAAAGTGAAAGGGAGTTTGATCAGGGCTAAACCATCACGTTAGATTGAAGGAAAAGGAATTTTGACCAGGGCTAAACCATCACGTAAAACAAAATGAAAAGAAAGTTTGCCTAAGGCTAAACCATCACATCAAACAGAGGTGCAAAGAGGAGTTTAACAAGGGCTAAATTATCACATCAAACAGAGGGAAAAAGGAGTTTGACCAAGGCTAAACCATCACGTTAAATGAAATGAAAAAAATTTGACCAGGGCTAAACCATCACATCAAACAGAGATGAAAAGAAGTTTGACCAAGTAAAATGTAGCAAAACTTGGCCTAGTACAGCCAACTAAATAAGAATTTGATCGAGCATGGTCGATGGAAGACAAACCTTAATAAGGTTGAAGTAATCTAATATTTGAAATCTTTGAAAAAAAATTAACTTACCTATTGATTTTGAAGCAGTATCCATTCTGATAATTTTTTCTTACTTTCTTACTTTAAACCTATGAATTACACAATTATGAATATGGATGCATTATGAATGTGCATGGATTTTCATGATTGGATTTATTCCTCATTTTTCTAGTTTTCATTCATTTTCTTTTTAAATTATGATTCAACTTACTTTGAAAGCCTGAAAACATCTTTAGAAAGCATAAAGAATCTTTTTGGCAGTAAGAGGCCAGTCTTGAATCCAACATTATCTTTACAGAAACAATTATTCTTGCCCTTTGAGAAAGTCAGATTATGATGCACCAGCGTCATCTAGTGACTGAAAGAGAATGGTATGATTAGGAATGTGTGAGGGATGCCATTAGTGGTCATGTGATGCATCAATACCATCTAGTGGTTAAGAAAAAAGGCTATGATTAGAAATATGGATGATGTCCTTGCCCCACGAGAACACAGGGCTTTGTGATGCATCCATACCATCTAATGGTTGAGGAAAAAGGATATGATTAGAAATGTGGGTGATGTCCCTGCCCTGAGAGAAAACATGACTTTGTGATGCATCAATATCTTCTAGTGGTTAAGGAAAAAGGATATGATTGGAAACTCGTAGGGTGTCCCTGCCCCAATCCATCTGTGATTTTCAAAATATAATAAGGACCTGTCATTTCCATTAACTTCTTTGCTAGCCAAAACAAAATAATGAATATCTTTTAAGAGGTTAAGCTTCTTCCATCGTCAGATTTCTATCTAAGATCATTAGTTATCCACCCTTAATGCTTCTTAGAATGTTCAAAGGAAATAAAATGCATACCAAGATTTTTATAATGTTTTGACCTCATTCCAAAGTAACTCAAAGAAATTAGTATGTTATCTGTTTTAATCCATTTTTATTTCTTTAAGTCATTAATTATCATTTAGCAAAAACATTTGCACAATAAAAAAATAGTCCAATAGAGGTTGCCTAAGAAAGAAAGTAGAATATTGGCTTTTTTACAAAAATAATGAAAAAATGCCTAAGAAAAGATTCACAAATAGTAAATATCAAAGACAAGGTCTGAACAACGAAATTCAGATCTTCGAAGATCTTTTCTAAATGAAATATCTATTTCTACGTAGATTCATCTTTTAGATATATGTTTGATCATATCTTGCCTATGATTTGATCATTTTTTCTTTTGCTTGAGCTACTCTTTCGGGTTTTTAACTCAAAGCCTCCCCTTATATTGCCTTTAATCGAAAGCCCTATTTGAGTTTTATCCAATTTTTGTTTTCCTTTTTTTATTTTTTTTGTTTTATTTTTTTTGTTTTTTTGTTTTTTTATTTTTTTAACCGTAATATTCTTTACACTGTCTGCATTGACAGGGTTTGGCAAGACATCTCTATCTATTTTGGTAAGGATTAATACACCTTCTAAGAATACCTTGTGAACGACATAAGGTCTTTCCTAATTAGGTGCCCATTTGTCTCGTGGATCTTTTTGTATTGGGAGGATTTTCTTCACTACCAGCTTTCCTACATCAAATTGTCTTGGATGAATTTTCTTATCATGGGCCTTCATCATCCTTGTCTGGTACATTTGCCCATGCCAGATTGCTTTTAACCTCTTTTCTTTAATAAAGTTTAATTATTCATAGCGATCTCGTGCCCATTCAGCTTCTTCTAATTCAATCTCTATTAATATTCGAAGTGATAGGATCTCCACTTTAATTGGTAGTACTATTTCTATGCCATAAACTAATCAGTAAGGTGTTACCCCGATCGAGGTCGATACTAAGGTTCATAAGCAAGAAGAGCGAACAGAAGCTTCTCGTGCCAATCTTTATAAGTCTTCACCATTTTTCCCAAAATCTTTTTCATATTTTTGTTGGCAGCTTCTACGGCCCCATTCATCTTCGGATGATATGTGATCGAATTGTGAATTTTGAGCTGGGTATAGGCCTCTATCATCTTATTCACGCTAGAGGCATTATCCATTATAATTCTTTTAGGGACCCCAAATCTACAAATGATATTAACCTTTAGAAATTTAATTACAACTAATCTTGTGACATTTGCAAAAGAAGTGGCTTCCACCTATTTGGTGAAATAATTAATGGCCATAAATATGAAACGATGCCGGTTCGATGCTACAGGAGTAATGGGTCTAATGACATCCATACCGCATATAGAAAAAGGCCATGGCATAGTCATGAAATGTAATGGTAAGGGTGAGACATGAATCTTGTCGGTATAGATTTGACATTTATGGCATGTTTAGGCATACTTGATATAGTCACTCTCCATAGTCATCCAGAAGTAACCTAATCTATTATTTGTTTTGCCATCTTTTGTTCGTTGGCATCAATCCCACCAACCCTTCTATGAATTTTTACTATTATTTTCTTTGCTTCCAAAGCATCGACACACTTTAACAATGTTTGGTCGAAACTTTTCTTATATAAAATCTCTCCATCCAAGATAAAATTTAGTGCTAGCCTTTTTAAAGTCCTTTTATTGATTTTGAGGCATTTGGCGGATATACTCGATCCTTCAAATAATTTATAATATCGTGATACTACAGAAGGCAATCTGCTTCAATCTCAATGTTATGGTGGTATATAGGAAATTCATAAATGCTCATCTCAATGGATGTCACCTCCTGCACCTTGTTTACTTTAAACGTCAAAGCCATGGTGGCTAAAACATTTGCCATTTGATTGTCATCATGGAATAGATAAATGAAATCTATTTTTTGAATTCTTTTAGTAATTCTAGAATCAATTTTTTATATTACTGCAACCTTGGGTCTCTTATTTCCCATTCTTCACACAGTTGGTAAATTACCAAGGCTGAATCTCCGTAGACTTTCAATACTGGGGCTTCTTTTCTAATATTGCTCGAAGCCCTATAATACATGCTTCATATTCTACCATATTATGGGTGTAATAAAAAATTATCTGGGCTGTAAAAAGGTACTAATCCCCTTTTAGAGATATTAAAATTGCCCTAATTCCATGCCCTAATGCATTTAATGCTCCATCAAAATACATTTTCAATGTAGATCCTTTTGATGACTCTTTCTCTTCTTTAATAGTAATATTCATCAAGTCCTCGTCAGGGAATTCAAAATCCAATTGCTGATAATCGTTAAGTGCCTGACTTGCTAAGAATTTAATAATGTCACTTCCTTTGATTGCCTTTTGGCTTACAAAAATGGTATCATATTCATATAATAGAACTTGCCACCTAGCTATCCTTCTTGATAAAGCTGGCACTTTGAACAGATATTTGATTGGGTCTATTTTGGTGATCAGCCAACATGTACTGTCAAAGTCTTTTCATTGTCTGAGCACAACATATCTTCTCTATATAGGAATAATTTACCTCATAATCTAAAAATTTCTTATTGAAGTAATAGATTGCTTGCTCTTTCTTTTTGGTCTTATCATGCTGCCCTAACACACAGCCCATGGATCTTTCGAACAGTGATAAATACAAGTTCAAAGGTCATCTTAGAGGAGGCGGTGCCAATACCAGTGGACTAAAGAGATATTGCCTAACTTTTTTGAAAGCATTTTGGTATCCGTTATTCTACTCACAAAGATTTTGTTTTCACAAAAGCTGAAAAATTGGATCACACCTATCTATGAGTTGAGATATGAATCTAACGATGTAAGTCAATTTCCCCGAGAAACTTCTTACTTCTTTTGGCATACATGGGGATGGCAACTCCTATATAGCTTTGATCTTATCTGGATCAACTTTAATTCCTCTTTTGCTTATGACAAAACTAAATAATTTTTTGACCTAGCTTTGAATATACATTTCGTTGGGTTCAACTTTAATCGATATTTTCTCAGCCTTTAAAATTACTTCTTTTTTCGTGTTTGCTACATGACTTTTTTCATGATGGGACTTAGTAATCATGTCATCAATGTACATTTTAATTTCTTTATGCATCATGTCATGGAATAGGGTAACTATTGCCCTTTGGTAAGTTACCCCTACATTCTTCAACCCAAATGGCATTACTTTGTAACAAAATGATCCCGACATTATAACAAACATGGTCTTCTTCATATCCTCTGAAGCCATTTTAATTTGGTTATATGCTGAAAATCCATTCATGAAGGAAAATAAATAGTTCTTCACAGTATTATTAACCAAATGTCTATATGAGACAGGGAAAGTTGTCTTTTAGGCTTGCTTGATTGATGTCCCAATAATCTACACATATTTTAACTCTTTCATTTTTCTTAGGAACCAAGACAATGTTTGTAACCCACTCTGGATATTTTGCCACCTTTGGAAATTTAGATTCAAACTACTTCTTAACTTCTTCTTTTATCTTCAAAAATATCTCTGGTTTCATTCTCTTTAGCTTTTATTAAACTGGTTTCCATTCTTGCTTTAAGGGCAATTTATGAACCATAATCTCCATATTTAGTCCTAGCATGTCTTGATAAGACCATGAAAAGACGTCTCAAAATTTACACAACAAACTTATCAGATCTTCTTAGGTGGAAGCCTTTATGGCAGTTCCTATTCTGATCCTCAAATTAATAATCTCAGTGGGCTCTTCATAGGGTATTATGCTCTCATATTCTCATTCAATTATTTTTAACAAATTAGGAGGCAAGATATGATCATAGATATCTTCTTCAAGATCAACCTCGTTTGAGCAAATAGTCTATTCAAAATTAACCTTTGAAAGTTAGATCTGTTTATTTCTCTGCAAAGACAAAAGTAAGGAAGAAATGGGCAAAAGAATATGGGATATGAATGCAAAAAAGGGAAAAAAGATGTCGAGAAAAGAAATCATACAAGAAACGGATATAAGATAAGAAAAGAGCTAAGAAAGATTATATAAGGAAAGATTATGTGCATTTCATTTTTGCTAATGATAAATTAACATTTTGAGTTCTTAGAAAAAGATCTATAGACGATAAAGTTCATTTCTTATTTATTACTTTGGGATTGGCCTAGACACTATGCTTTTCTCAACACATGTCAATTCCTTAAAAGAGCAAGGTCGAATCCCACGATCCTCAGTGAACTTTTCATCATCTCTTTCAATGGCAACCATATGATGCTCCATGAAGGCTTCATTGATCACTGAACAACGTCTTGGTTACTTTATCTTTATTTTCTAGATTGACTCCTTCATAGCAGAAAATTTCCTTCAACAAGGGGGAGGGAGTTGATTCTAGCCTGACTATTGGCCAACACCCGGGGATGACTATTTTCCTTTCATTCTTTTTTCAAATTTCTTCTTCTGAACTCTTTCTGGCTTGAAGCCTAATCCATATTTATCTTTCTTACCATTGACATTAATGGCTTGGCTAATTCCTTACAAACATCTTTGGAGTCTTTTTTCGACTAAGGTTTCCCTACTGTTAACTTGAGGCTCATGCACATGCTTTTCGATAGCCTTAGTTTAGGGATGACTAACATTTTTTATGTAAAGGTCTCGTTGATAATCTCAAAAACTCTAAAAGAGCATTCATCAATTTTAGCTTTTTTATCAACGTAAGAAGCTTATGTACACATCATAGCAACTATGTCTTCTTCCCCAGATAGACTCACCAATTTTCATTATTATAAACTTAACTTTTTGATGCAAGGATGATGGAATGACCCAAGTATATGCTAGAGTGATATCCATAACGTGGAACTCAATTTCAAACAGACAATGAGTAATTTCTAGAGTAACTAAAATAGTTCCTATGGTATCCCTCCTTGTTCTATCAAAAGCCCTCACAATCTAATGGCTTTGTTTGATTTGGCTAACATCCACAGGCAAAGGAGATAGTGTACTCCACGGCATGACATTTAGAGCAGAACAATTATCGATAAGGACCTTAGGTAGTATGGTCCCTTTGCATCGAGTTGTGATGTGAAAGGCTTTTGCTTAACTATTACCTCCTGGTGAAATTTTATACTTACTAAATGAGATAAAGTTGTCAGCGACAATATTATTTACCAGGTGGTCAAGTTTGTTGGCAGAAATGTTCTAAAGGACGTAGGCCTGATTGAGTACTTTCAGCAAAATGTTTCAATGAAATTCAGAACTATTCAACAGAGTTAGCAAGGAAATCTTTGCTAGTTATTACTTTAATTATTCCATGACACTGTATTTGCTATGCTTGATATACCTTAGGAATTCGGCTACCACTTTTCCTTCACTAGTTCTTGCTTTTCCTCTAAGACATCCTTAATAACCATTGCCATCCCAAATGTTTTTATCTTTGATTTTGCCTTCGTACCCTCTTCACTAGTTTCCCCACCGTATACATGCCTACTTTTTGTAACATGGCTGACTCCTGTGATATTGAGGAATACCAATTAGGCAGTAATAGCTTCTGAAGTGGTGACCCCATCATTATACTTCCATGGCACCTATTTACTATCTTGATAAAGGAAAGGTGTTGGTGCCTTAATAATTAGTTTGAGGGTAATACCCACTTTTGGAGGCATGGTCTAGTTGCAATGAATAATGAGAGGGTGGTCGATATCATACGAGGGTTATGACAATCCTTCCCCCACCATATTGATTGATTTTTTTTGCTTCTGCTTCAGTCTATTCTAAAAACTCGATCCCTTCATTATTCATCATCCCTTGAATCAAAGCTCAAAAATTTAGGCAACTCTGCAAGGTATGCCCCAAAGTTAGATGATACTTGCAAAAATTGACACCATCATCAAATTATCCTTTAATGTTTTCTCAATTCTAGCTAAGGATTTTAGCTTTGGTGAAAACCATCCATACTTCCTCCAAGGGTGTTTCGACCACTTCCACACTTAACTTCCTTCATTGCTTGTTCTCAATGCTGATGACATTGACTTTGGGCTCAGGATAATCTAGCAAAGAGTTTGCTGCCACATTAGGAGCTGACACATTATCAAACTTAAAGGTGCCCCTATTAAGAAGGCTTTAAACTTTATGCTTAAAGGGTTGGCAATTTTTAATCGAATGACTTGGTGTTGAATGGTATGCATAGTGTAGGTTCAGGTCATACTAGCTCGGATAATTACCTTTATACGATTTGGTAAAAATTAGGGCTACTAACCTTACTTTTGAAAGTTTGTCAAACATTTCCTTATATGAATAAGTAAGAGGGTCAAAATAGGGTTTGGTTTGATTGGTTCTTTAGGGTTATGTATTACTGTTGGGTCTTGGTTGGTTTTAGGGAAGTGGGTTTGGAATGGCAGCTTGGATGGTTATTGAAATAGGTGCTACAAGTGTGTTGTATGAATAAGTGTTTTAGGGCATTTGTCTTAGATTTTTGCAATAGGGGCGAGGTCATGGGAATATGGTTGGCTCACATAACTAACTGATGGTGTTTCATCCTTTTCTTTATTGGTCTTAGCTTCTTTGCATTGGAAGACTCTCTTGATGTAAGCTTCCTAGCCTTAATGGTAGATTTGATCATTTCTCCACATATTACAAGATCAGAGAAATTCTTTGTCCCATTCCCTACTAGCTTGTCATAATAAAGTGGATGCAAAGTATCGATAAATAACATTGTCATTTCCTTATCCATCAAGGGTGGTTAGACTTGAGAGGCTAAGTCCCTTTATCATTAGGCATATTTTTTGAAGGATTTAGTTGACTTCTTCTCCTAATTTCAGAGGGTCAAACGATCTAGAGCCCACTTAGCCATATGCTTGTATTATTAGAGAAAAGCACTTGCCAAGTCAGCCCAGCATTTAATTTGGGTACGAGTCAAATCATTGTACCATCTCAACACTGATCCTGATGGTCTTTCCTGAAAATAAAGGATCAGGAGTTTACCATCTTATGAGTAGCTCGTCATTTTTCTAACGACCATTTTGATGTGAGTCTATAGGGATGTAATGCCTTTATACTTCTCAAACTCAGGCATCTTAAATTTCAAGGGGAGAACAAGGTCTAGGACTAAGCTGAGGTCTTTGATGTCCATATTGCTATATAATTCGACCCTTTCTATGGCCTTTAACCTTTTCTTAAGGAGTAATAGTTTTACCTTTTTCTTTTCTTTTTCGACCTCAACTACTTCTTTGGCCTTTTGCTTAATCTTCTTTTCTTCATCAATGCCTAGTCCTATATATTCCTCTTGGACGGGAATAGCTCGAGTAGTCATTTCTTGAGGTATGGCCTCAAGGTTTATAATGATGATTGGTGAAGGAGTAGCTACCAAGGCCCTATGTTGCATATTTTAGGCATTGGCCAGTGGTCAATTGGTGCTTAATTCTTCAATTTTTGCCCTTTCAAATCCTCTAGTGGGAGCATCAGTATTTGCTTCTCGTGTAGGGCGAGTTGACCCCTTAGCTAGTAGTAGCTCCAACATCTATGCGATTTGAGCTTGAAGTTGATCCTGCCTTTTTAACATGGCTTCTTGAGCTTGCCTGTGGCTTTCCTTGAGCCGTTCCAATCTTGGAATATGGTTTTTAGCCATTCTCCTTGCTTTTGCTTTGGTGTAATAACTATATATAGGTATTGACGATATTAATTGGTCTTGATTCACAATGGTTAAACCTTATGTGAATTCTAAAATTTTCGAGAATTAGGTAATAGATCAATAATCATATGTGTATGCGTATGCGTATGCGTATGCGTATGTATGCATGAATAATGAATGTATTCAAGGGCATTTGCTTTACTATAAGACTTCAAAATCCATAATTTCCATTGATTTTAAAAGGGAATTACATATCACTTATCATATTAGAGTTATGTCCGTAGAACTTCCTAATTTTGGCCATATTGCTTTTTGGCTTGCTCCAAAAATTAAAGTATCATCGGGCCAAATTTGCCAATTGGGTTGATCTGCTTTGAAGTTCTTGGATCTTTTCTACCATATCCCATGCTTCAATGACTGCTGAGTGAATTTGTTTCGTTAGATGATCAATATAAAACTATTGCCCTATCAAGTTGGTTGTCCACTTGTCATGTTCATCTCAGACTCAGTAAAACTTGTTATCCCAACAACATCAATTTCCTCATATGCTTAGGCCCATGCCTCAACGTCGCATTCCCTTTAAGACAACTCTTGTCTTACTTGCTCCAAAGCTGAAATAAGTGCTTTTCTTTCTTAGAGTAATTGTATTATCCTTTCCCATTCTTGGTGAAGGGCACTTTTGAGCCACTCATTCTTTTTCGTGGACCTCCTCAATTGTCTTCATGTATCCGTGTGTTCCCTTTGCTCTTGTTTGAATGTAGCTGCCTTAGCTTTGCTTCCTACAGCTTTAGCTTTCCACTTTCCAAGCTCTCTATGGAGCTTATGCATTTCCTTAGCAATTTGAATAGGAGATTTACTGAAGCTCTCGAATATACCAATGATTTTCATCTTCTTGTTTTATTCTACCCTATCTTTCTTCAATAAAGTGTACTGCTCCTCTATTTTCTAAAGATCCTTTTCTTTGGCTTCTATTTTCATCTTCAAATACATAATCTCTTCCTAGAGGGCTTGATTCTCAAAATTTGCTTTTTTCAATCTCTTTTTGCCTCTTCTCTAATTAACTTCACTTCAAAAGGCATGGATGGCTTTGGTTGAATGGTCGCTTGAAGACTGGCCCCTTCTATGCTTGGAATAATCAAATCACAACCTCAATTTGATCTCCATGCAGTACACCCGAGAATGGTTTGATATGTGTAAGAGAGCAGCCCAAACTTGTATCTCTCTTTCCAATGTATGACGGTTGTCGAAAGCATGTCTTGTATCCTTCCCCATGATAATCCAAATCTACACCAGCCAAATCAAAAGTCATGGGGATGAATTGCTTAGTCCCATATTGTTGTTGGACCAAAAATGGTGCATATCCGACTGTACCCCATAATCTGAGCAAAGGCACAAATGACA
Source organism: Adansonia gregorii (assembly GCA_038382025.1). Taxonomy (NCBI): domain Eukaryota; kingdom Viridiplantae; phylum Streptophyta; class Magnoliopsida; order Malvales; family Malvaceae; genus Adansonia; species Adansonia gregorii. The sequence continues at coordinate 48,932 of JBBYHO010012913.1, forward strand.
ATTGATTGCACTTATACAGGATAGATTTAGGTGTGAACCAAGGAGCACTCTATGTTATCTCTTTTAGAGCCAAGTTCTTCAATGACATCACCCACTGATTCTTCATTGATGACCATGGTCAATCTTTCTCCACAAAATGCTAGAGAGGGATAGAATGTGAGACATAGGGTCTAATCTTATTAGCGCCATCTCCCCAAAAATGGCTATGGGCCCAGATATATGCACTAATGCACTCCCAAATAATTTGCTTTCGCTGACTTCCGACACGCGTTAAGTGCTTGAATAATTTTTGCTAAGATGGTGAGGCAGGGTGCATATTCCACTTCAAACGATCAAAAACCTCAATCAGTGCTACTTCTACATGTCCAAGCACCCTTGGGAAGAGAACTAACCCGTATATGGCTAAAGCAAATGCATTAAGGGCTTCCTTTTTTTTGCTAATACCTAATTTACTCCTTCAAAAATTTCCATGACACAACTGTGGTATTGCCTTTATGTTCAAAGTGCAGAGACTAGGGAGATAAACTAAGGATCTGTGCCAATCTCTTCCTATGATTCACTGGGTTACAGTCTTTGTAGTACATAGGTTTTGTCTTCACTTGTCCTAACCCTAATAATGATGTAATCTCTTCTATGGTTGGGGTCATGTCATGGTGGTTAAATGAAAAGAATTAGTAAGAAGAGCCCCAGAAATCTATCAGAGCTTGAAGTAATTGTTCATCTATGGGGATCTTCAACAACAAGGCCATATGTCCATATTTTGTCATAAACTGGGTTTGCTTGGCTTTATCCTATCCTTCCCATATATGTATCAATTCAGAAATATTATTTTGTCTGAGATCTGAGTGTGTGATCTTCGACAATCTTGATATAATGTCATCGGGTATGCAGTCCCCCTATTTTCTTTGATTCAGGTCGGGCTCTGTGCAGACTACTTCAAAAGTTCTAGAAATAACCACCACTTTGGCTTGGTTTGCCATAAAATCGAATGGAAACTAGCTAGATCTAAAATCATGCCTAAAGCAAACGCCTATGATGCAAATGAATGATGTACATGAAGGACAATAAAAGAAAAAAAACTAAACAAGTTAGTATCCATAAAATAAATATTCCAGATAATAAAACATAGCAATAATAATAATAATAATATCACAAAGATGTAATTAAAGTAAAATAGGCAAATAAAGAAAGAAAAGATACACATATCCCTTCGTATGTCCCTAACCTCGGTGACACCTATAGTGAAGGCATGGTACTAACTGGGGAGCTACTAAGGTTCACTCTATGAGGTTTGGTTAGACCTCTAAATCGATTCTCGAATTACCCCTAGTCTAGAACAAACTAAGGAGGTACCTTCTCCTTATCCATCATGGATTTATGTTAGAAAAGGTTCAATTCAAGTGGGAGTATCTTCCAAGCCTGTAACGAGGCTAACACCTGGGCCAGGCATAGGAATTTACACCCGGTAGGCTTTTCACTAGCCCAAACAGAAGCTAACACCTCAAAAGGCAGAGCTACGTCACCTTTTCCTAAATTATTAGGTACTTATCTCCCTCTTACATTAGACATAAGGGAAACTATTGTAGATGTGCAGTGTGTGTTCGAAGGAATAAGCATACCCTTTTTTTAAATTAAAAAGAAAATACAGAAACATTGACTTAAAAATAAACTGAGTCATGGAGAACATTTTTCCAAAATGGGAATTGAAACTAAATACCAATTGAAACTGGATTAATTAAAATTTAATTAACACATGATTAATTTTAGGCCTGACTCTTTAAAGAAAAAATTAGGTCCCCAATAGAGTCACCAAGCTATCATAACATGGCCTGGATGCGAATCCTGACCAAACCTAACTTAAACAACCCTTGACTATATAAGTGGTGATGTATCATTATTTCAAAACTATTTATTCTTCTTTATTTTTTTGGGCCATATCGATATTAATATTCTTTTATTTCTGGGGACTCGATAGTTAAGATGAATCATTCGCCCATCTTAACCTTAAATAGTCATCACAAAATGACCATTTGTTTAGAGTAACCACTAATCAATTTTGGCTAGGTCAGATTGGTTACCAGTCAGAATTGATGCTTTAAGGGTCACAAAACCCTAAAGATATAATTCATGGTCTACAAAGTACCAGAGATTGTTTTTAAGGGTTTGGGAGTTGGTTACAGCCATAAGTAAAGATTAACCCTCTTGTGGTACCCAAAATTGGTACCTTACTAATCATGGATAATTTGAATTTAAATTTTTATCTGGCTTCAATCTGTGGTATTTAATTACAATTCTCGTATTGTTAGAATAAGATTTTATTATTCCATGAGAGAAACTTGGGGTTTTGCATTTTAAAAATTGAAATGTTTTATGCACCCCCACCAGAAAACCAATAGAACACGAAAGTTTTTATTATTCCTTTTTATACCCCAACGAAAAACCAAAGGGACCTAAAAAGTTCTAAAAAACCAAAATGTCTTTCATATCTTATTGGAGTATCTGGTAGAGTGTGAAGGGTTTTTATTTGTATAAAATTCTCGATTTCCATTTTGAAAAGGGTATCTCATCATTAGAGTGATCTATAAAACCCCTATCACATATGGGTGGAAGCAATTTCATGCATCACTCTAACTCCAAGACATTGCCTTTATTTTACGAAGACATGCAAATTTTATTTAAAACAAAAATAAAAGACTTATGACTCGGTCTAGACATCAAAGTACTAATTTGAATCTAAGGACTAAAAGGATAAAAAAACGAACCTATCTTTCAAATACACCTTCGGCGTAGAAACACCCGGTGGTTACTTAAGACTAGGTTTTAAGAACAATTAAAATATCCCTAAGGCTTACCATTGACACTAAGGCACTCAGTAATTACTTAGGATTTAGTTTTAAGCAAAATTAAAGTATACCTAAGGCTTACCATCGACACTAAGGCACCCAGCAACTACTTAGGATTGGATTCTAAGAAAAATTTAAAAAACAAATATTCTTAAGGTTTACCATCAACACCGAGGCGCCCGATAACTACTTGGGATTGGCTTTTAAGGAAAATTAAAATGTTCATAAGGCTTATCATCAATATTAAGGCACCTAGTAAGAAAAATTAAATGCCCCAAGGTATATCTTCAACATGAGAATACCTCGGTACCCGTAATGGACTCAAAAATGACCTTAAAAGGCTAAAGGAACCTTAAACTTTCACCTTTGGCATAAAAGCATCATAGTGAGAAAAATTATGAAAATAACTTTAGGGTATACCTGCGACATGAAAGTATCTTGATACCCTTAATAGACTAAAAAATGACCTTAAAAGGCTAAAGGAACCTGAAAATTTCAACTTTGGCATAAAAGCATCTCGATAAGGAAAATTACTAAAATGCTTTTGAGGTATACCTTCGACATAAAAATATCCCGATACCCCTAATGGACTTGAAAGGACAAGTAATGATGATTTTTACTCTAAATGGGAAATATAGATTATAAAAATGACCTAAAGTATGAAAATTACTGATGGATCCTTAAATTTTCAAAAATTACATTTTGTACCCTAACGGAGGACTAAAAGGATACGAAAGGTTTTTATATTTTTAGCACCTCACCGGGGGACCAATGGGATGCAAAAAATATTTAAAATAATCTAAGTAGACGATTGCATGCTAAACATAGCCATTTTGTCCTAAAAATGCTAATTTTTCCTAAAGGTCCATAAATTTTCTTGATTTTACACTTAGGTACCTAAGTAAAAAAATAACCTAAATTATCACAAAATATAATTAATCCAGCAAAAGTCGGCATTTAAATCATGAAAAACATCCATAAGAAGGTTTGGTCAAACAGCTTTGACTAGAAAAAAAAGTTTTTCATTATTTGCAAACAAGTCTTAAACTTTGAGAAATTACAAAATGCACCCTAAAGTGTGAAAAATACCTAAAGCATGATATGAAATACCCAAAATCAGTTTCCAAGTTATCCATGAAGCTTTTGGTCAAATCCTTTTACCATAAAACAAAAAATTTCTATTATTTGCAAACTAATCCCTAAACTTTTTTAAACATTTACAATTTAGTCCTTAATCAACCAAAACCATCATAAAAACACATCATTAAGGCATGAAATTAGCTTGGAATCAGTAGCAAAACATAGCAAAAATACTCATTAAGATTCAGCCAAACATATAGGTCTAAATAATTTTTTTAATTTATTTTTTTAACGGATTAGCCTTCAAACTTTTTATATTTACAAAATGACTAAAAACACATATACAAGCATGGATTTTGGCTAACACCTAAACAATCTACCAATTAACTTTTTAAAACTCAATAATCACATATTCACAGTTTATTTAACACAAATTAGCACCATTATATGATAAAATTACAAAAATAAGCACATAAACATGCGATTTCACCATAAAAACAAGAAAATACTAAAAGAAATAAAATATACATATATATGAACATATATATGACAAACACAACAACTAAACCAATATCATATCAACATAAATATGATTCATGAAGAAAAATAATTTACTAACAGGAAAAAAAATAAATAGAATAAAATTAAGGAAATTAGTTCATGGCCAATATACTTAGTCTTTCAACATGGACAAAAAAAATCCATGAACTTAAGCACATTTTTGGTTCACCAAAGAGAAGAAAAATGCATCAAACAAACAAAAATCCAAAGATTAAAATAGAGATTTACCTTAACAAAACTTTGAAATCTTTTTTTGAAGTATTTTTTTTCAACTCTTTTTTTTAAGGCTTCCTGAAACTAAAAAACTCCATGAAATAGCATCCTCCCATATTTATAGGTGAGGATTCGACCAAGAAGGACGAAAATCCTCCTTGGCTGATAGTTTCATGCCTTTTCAATAGATTTTTCTTTTCTTATATTTTTATTTTTTGTTGTTGTTAAGTTTACATGTTAGGTTAAAAATAATAAATGTTGTGTCATAAGCCCATACCCTTGTCATCTTGGAGAATGTCATGCATGATATCGTTGATTTCTAGAGATATTTTGAATGATATTTGTATATAATATGTAAAATTATATCGTAAAAATTAATTAAAAGATTAAATTATAAAAAATAAAAATTATGTTTTTAAATAAAATTTCAAATGCTCAATTTAATTCAATTTAATACTTAAAAAAATTTTTATATACAAAAGAAAAAAATTAAAATAGCAAACTCATAAAATTTAATGAGAAAAACCTTTATCGGGGAAATATTGTTATACATAAAAAAAATATAAAACTCATAAAATAAATTGATTTTTTAAAAACTGAATTAATAGCGATTAAAAATAATATTTAAAGAATTTTAAAAATTATGAACTCTATTGTTAAACCTTTTAGTGGTGAATGAAATCAAGAGGGGGTGAATTGATTTCTCAAAATTTTAGTAAATTAAAACTTTGATAAATAAAATTGAGAAATTTAAACAATAAACTTTGAAGTGCAAGTTAGTAAATAAAAATAAATAATCAAAGAAAAAGGAATGAAGAAGTAAACTTGATGATTTATAGAGGTTTGGCCTCAATTGCCTATGTCCTCTACCTCGGCCTCACTTGCTTAGGATTTCCTCAATTCACTAACTTGAATTGTTTACCTTTCAAGGATAAGGTATAACCTCTACATTCCCTATCTTTCAAGGCTAAGATAGAAACCTCTATCCTTTATCTTTTGTGGCTAAGATAGAACTCTCTCTCACTACTTTTGAAGGCTAAGTAGAAACCTTTTCTACTTTTCAATGCCTAAGTAGTAACCTTCCCTTTTTATAAGGATTTGAGTGTAAAGAAATAAAACCTCTAAAGGTTAGGTGTTTACAAGAATTTTGGCTCAAAGGAAATATGCATCTAAAGATACAAAATGAAGAATACAAAAATAAAAAGAATTAATCCTATATAAGGATAAACTACTTAGCAAAAATGATAGAGAAAATGAAGGTATGACTCTAAGCACAATCTCCTAGTTCTTCTTCTTGTTAAAGGTGTTAGATTGGCTTGTTTGTAACCTTGATCCTGATTCTAGCTATTGGGAATGTTTGCTGAAGGAATATAGCCGTTGGAGCCTTTAAAATATCATTTCCCATTATTCCCTATGCTTTTTATCGATACAATTAAGTGGGTATCGATACATTGTGTTTAACAGTCTAAAATATGACTGTTAAACAGTCTTGTATCAATACAGAAAGATCTATATTGATACATGAACAGTTTTGTATCGATACAGAATGCTCTGTCTCGATACATGAACAGTTCTGTATCGATACAGAATGCTCTGTCTTGGTACATAAACAGTGATTTCTGCATTTTAAGGTTATTTAGCTATTGCCAAATATTGTATTGATACATACACATAGTGTATCAATATATTCGCATCAAAATCAATTTTAAAAGGTTTTTCATGACTTTAAAACATGTAAAACTTATCTAAAAAATGTTTTATATTAAATATGTATTAAAAACACATTTTTGAGTGATTGAAGGAGTTAAAACATTTTCTAGTATTTTTCATAGCGTTTACTAAATAGTTCATGAAAAAATACCAATCTTGAAAATAATTAAACACAAGCTAATTAAGCTTAAGTTTTAGTTATATCAAAACTAAAATTAATTCAAAGCTAATATAGCTAACAATCTCCCTCTTTTTGATATGACAAAACTTAAGGTGAATTTCCTTGTAAAACTCCCCCTTAATGATTTAAAGATTTTCAATAAAACTCTCTCTTAACAAAAGTATTATGAAATGGATTTTTTTTAAGGATTTTATTTTGAAACACTTGGCAATGGCATTTTTGGTCATATTTGGCTTCAAGAATACCAACACACAATATTGAGGATTTCAATAACATAAATAATGTAAGCATATGTGAAATCTTCCTATTTGCTAGCATAAGCATATATATATATATAAATGAAGTACAAGCAAGCAAATCAGCCCTTAAAATTCTCCCCTTTTTTTGGAATATCAAAAAGGTGAATGTAGATTAATTCAAAGCTAAAGGTCTAATTTCAACAAGAATTCTAAAAGGTATATTTAGTATGAAACATTTAAGAACATGTCTATCAGTTATTGAGAAAATATATGCAATTAAGTCCTAATGTGTAGTTTATCCAATTTTTGTATTCTTTTGTAGTTATTTAAGCACATTTAGGAGTTAGACTTACCAATTGTTAAAGGATTTTAAGAATTATTAATCCAATCAGTGTTTAGGTGCACAATAGATACAAATTTTTTAATTTTTAGTACACATGCACACTACAATAGATGCCATATGAAAGGTTAAAAAAATTCAAGAAAAATGTATCAAACTTTCATAGGTTAGAAAATCATTTGCTCACTTATACAATAGATACAAATTTTTTAATTTTTAGTACACATGCACACTACAATAGATGCCATATGAAAGGTTAAAAAAATTCAAGAAAAATGTATCAAACTTTCATAGGTTAGAAAATCATTTACTCATTTATGTTATGTCAATAAAATCATTTTAGCAAACATCCAATTAAAAAAATGCTTAAATATGAGAATTATGCACTTAGAAATGTTCAATGATTTATTCAAAGCAAACATTTTAAGCATACATTACATACTAGAATACCAATTATATATATAATTGACTCATGTATG
>JBBYHO010012935.1:0-13129 GCA_038382025.1 Adansonia gregorii
TTTAAATAGAAGTGCAAGGCCGTATATTAATTTAGCTTAAGTTTGTTTGTTATATCAAAACTAAATTCAAGGTTAACTTAGGCAAATGCATTAAGAGTGCATGATAAAAGCCCATAACTAAAGGTCCATCCTTATTGTCTTGAGAAGTAACCTAGTACTCAAACAAATCCCCTAAGTTCATAAAGATGCTAGAGGAAAATGGACTCTAAATTGGGAAGGGTTGTACATGGTATAACACATGTTTTTTGGAGAAACCCTAATTTTAACTTAGATAGATGGTAGTAATTTGCCTAATCCTATCAATTACGACTTTGTCAAGAAATTACTATGCCTAAAAGGATTTTAGGATTAAACTAGAAAAAATGTCCTAATCATTTTTCTCCTTCTTCTTCTTCAAAAAAAAAAAAGAAAGAGAGGCATCTAGGAAAATAAACCTTTTTAGGTTAAAAACCTAAAAAGCAAGCGTAAACAACCAAACTCTTACTAGAATTTGACCCAATTCGGATCCACACTTTTTTAACCAAAACACCAAATCATAACCTAACCCACATATTCTCTACCAAATCTTATTCTCACCTGCACTTATAAAAAATGAGATATATCCACCTTTAGGGTAACTATCCCGCCATGAGGCAATTTGAAGTATCTCCTATTGAGTCGACCAATACTAAAAGATTAATCGCTTAAGCAAGGTCTTCAAATGCACTCAGTAGAAGATTTATGTAATCGGTATCAAGGGCTAATAAGTAAGAAAGACCATTTTTAACTCTTTTATATCTCAAATTCTTTTGTGATCTAAAAACCTATCATAACTTGTACCTTTTTTCTCTTGAATACAATCACTTAATTTCTCTCAGAGTCCCTTTATAACTCTTACATCCCATGTTGTATCATCTTTATCATTTAATTAATAATGCTTGATAAATGAATAGAACTGATAATAGGATTCCAAGCATTACTTTGAAAGATGAAATTTCGTAGGAATTTTGTTTTATGTCTAAATATCAAGAATGAACCTTGGAACCATAGTTGGTCTTACCCTTAGATCTTCACATCCTAAAAATGTATCTAAAACCTTCTCTCTAGCAAACCCAACCCAAAAGTAAAGAGGAAAAATATTTTTCCACCTGTCATCAAAACAACAAGAGTTAAAAGTAGTCCACCTAGACCACTAAGGACACTCTCTGAATCAGAATTGACAAAAGAAATCATCCATACTTGCTAGCAAACTTAATGAAATAAAAAGCACCTAGACACGAGCTATTTAAGCTCAAGACTGTTCTTTTACAACCACAAGCCATTCAAACTCTCTAAAACCAACCTTAACATTTAAAACTTATGGAAATCTAGAACAAGGTTAATGAACCCCAGAGCAAAAGATTAACCTATCAAACTCGTTGAAAGATAAACAACTAAAAAGGCCAAAACTAATCATCGGATTAGGCTTTTTACATTACTAAAACATGCATTTGTATCTTTATGCATCACACAATAATTAACATCTTTCAGGTAGAAATTCTTGCTCATAAAGGTCAACCTAGGAAAGAATCTCAAGTATAAATTCCTATTTCAAAAAGCTTCAGAAGGCTTTAAATAAAAATCCTTAACCTCACAAGCTCGCAAATTGAAAAGCCATCTAGGAAAAATAACTAAACTCATACCATTTGGTCCATAAAGAGCTAGATGCCTGATCTTTTTTAGTCCATAAAAGATTAGATGCCAGTCGAGTCTATCTGCAAAGAACTAAGTACTAATTAAGTCTATTCATAAAGAGCTAGAGGCTAGTCGAGTTTGTCCACGGAGAGTTAGGCATCCATTAAGTCAAACTCCATATTAGCTAGTGCCTATCTATAAAGGTCAAACCTTAGGAAAGAATCCAAAAACCTAGGATGGTGGTAAAAATCTTATAGAAAAAGGAAAAAAAACTATCCAGACTTTTGTCAAAATTTCCACCAATTTATTGTGATTATCATGCTAAAACATTAATTAAAATTTTACTTTTGTAGATACTTAAGAAATATCATCTTACCCTAAATAAAATAATATCTATTTATCTTTGTCCTATTCTTGATACTCAGCAATAGCCAAAGATAGATAGCTGTAGACACTCTATTTTATCTGAGCCATTATCCGAGGCACTGAAGGTTATCATTCTAAGCATCTTTGGAGTCATACAGACAAGCAGAAGTCTATTTCCCATTATTGTGACCAAAATGAGGTAATTTAAAGAGCTTAAGGTATATACAAGTTACATTGGTGCGTAAGTATTGATACTAAGCTCTCACATCACTAAAATTTTAAATTTTCACATGTAGCATCGATATAAGATCATTTTGTATTGATACCTAAGGTGTGGTATCGATACTTGGCATGTTTATATTGATACAGGCCTTGGTAGTATCTAAAATCATGATTTTTGGCCAAATGTATTGATATCTAAGCAAAAGTATCGATACAAGTCCTTGTAATATTGATATAGGCCTCTAAGTCTTGAGACTAGAAATATTTTTTTTCTCTTGGTATCTTGCATACTTCATTGTATCGATACTTATGGGCAAAAGTTACCTTGTGTATTGATACAAAATGCTTTGTATGACAAACCAAGGCATTGCTGCCTAATTTGACCCATTTTTTAGCCTTTGCACCATTGATTTGAAAGTCTAACTCAAATATGTTTTTGCACCAAAAATCATTAGAACATATACCAGGCCTCAATTTTGGACTTATGATTAGGTTTTAACAAATTTTAAGGCTTAAAATTATTTAAAATAGGATATTAGGCATACTTGGCTTTTCTCTAGTTGTGGACTACTATAGCCCCTTACTCCACCACCTTGCTGTTGGCAACTAATGAAATTTCAGCTAGCTAAGCATAGTGCATAGGGCTACCATAAGGTACATAGGGAAAGATCAAAAATGCCCTTGCTTTGGCTCCAAAATGCATTGGTTAAACCTTGGACTATAAAGGAGCCAATTTTGGCTTAGCAAAAGAGGCTCTCTTACATACGGACACTGTTACATTGAAAACACTACCCCATTCCTATAGCTCTCCCTTTTTCCTTTAGAAAAACCTTTAAAAACCCTTCATTTTCTTTCTTTCACTCTCAAAAACCACCTCCTATCTAGACCATAACTGAAAACTCTTTTTTTTTACATCTTTACTCATTAACCAATAGCAAAGAGAAGGAAGAAACTAAGCTTAGAGTTGCTACTCCAAGTAAAGATGAAATTTCAAAGCTTTTTGGTATATTTTCTCTACCTTCATTAATTTTTTATTTTTAGCATTTACATCATTCTAGTAAGCTATTCATGTCCTCATGACCACTTTCGAACTCTCATGTAATGTTATAGCCTTGGTTATGATAGTTTTAGGATTTTGATGATCCTGTTGTTGTTTCGATGCTTTTTCGATGACCAAATGTGCCATGTTTTACTTTCATCATCAGAATAGCCAATGCTCATGCATCTTTGTCATGTTTTATCCACTTTTACAAACTCAAAACATTCTCATGCACCTTGCTTATCATCATCTTACATTTTTGCCACTTTTCCATTATCAAAATATCATTTTTGTTTGTTTGAATATGTTATCCATGTTTATTGTTATGTATGTTGCATCTCATTCATAACTTTTTTGTCAAAATGCTTGCCTGTTTGATGCAAAAATTTGATTTAAAAAACCTAATCTAAGTTTATGCTACCCCCAATAGATGAAGACTAGTATAGATTTAACATTTTCAGTAAATTGGTCCTCCAATTTTGGAGACAAATCAAACCTTCCAAGTCTGTATTCATGAAAGAATAAAGGTGTTGTTTTCTTAGAAAAATAACCTTTTTATTTGATAAAAACGGTAAGCCTTGATCTTGAGTATAATACATTCATTTATGGCATGGTTAACGTGTTGTTTCATCATCCTAAAGTACTCCCGGATTGTGGAATGAACTCACGATGCCCATGTCACCCTTTTCTGTGTCATAGAAGTTCAAACATCTTTAGCTCGAGTTTAGTCCTAGAAAAACCCGAAAATACTAAAAAAACTCCATGTTTTTATTCTGGCAGTAATGTGCACACCATTAAAAATTATTTTTAGGACCAAACACATTTTTCTAGAATTTTTTAATATTTTTTCTTGAAAGAACATCAAAGTACCTTTCTAACATCGAATGCCATTTCTTGCATTAAAGTTGTGCAAAACCTGTACACCATCTTGCATTAATGTAATAAATTTAATACTTCATTTATATAGCATTAGTGTAAAGGTTATACTTACATATAAATTATTAACATTTTATATATATTTAAACAGATAGTGCAATTGAAAGGATTATAGATTTACCCTAATAAAGCTTGAAAGTAATAGAGGAAAACTTGAATGCATCACCTCTAATAGGGTAAATATTTTAAAGTAGTTAGATTCAAGTGCATGTGTGTTTGACCCAACTGATGCCATATTGTTTAGTAATAATTTCTATGTATTTTTGTTGTTTTTATGGATGCTACATCGTTCTAATAAGATAATGACATGCCTTCTAATGAAAGCCTACAGAAGTAGCCACTCTGGCATGCAAATATGGCACTGATATACTTTCAAGTTGTGAAGTGGCACTAGGCAAACGGGGTTCTATGCCAATTTGAGATGTAACAACTAATCCCCTAAACAATAATAAACCTTGACAAAGTTTACAAACTTGACATACAAGGTAATCATGCAGCAAATTAAGCCAAAAAGCATAGAAAATGGATCAACATTTAGAAAAATCATTTCATACTAATTGCTTCTGGTTCTAAAATTATGAACAACAACTTCGCACTGTCATATGCGTACTTCAAATGGTTTTGTAAACAAGGTCAAACTTTTATTTTTTCCATAATAAGAGTAAGTTGAGGGACTCGATAACCTACTTTGGCATATGTTCATAATGTTAATGCACCTAAGAAGTCATTCAGTCATCCTGAACCACAACATGATCCTATATTATCATCTAGTCATTGGCATTCTTTCAATCACAATAAGGATGACGATGAGCATAGGTTACCGACCGCAGCCACCAACAAGTAGTTAGATGCTAATCTCTTAATGCGAACTTTAAGTCCAGCATATCTATCTAGCATGTACCAATTTGGTACCCAATTTCAGCTATGGTGGTACCAGTACCTATCCTATTTATGGTGCAGTATGTGCTAGCTCCTTTAGCATTTAGAATTTATTTTTGGGTATGGTGGATATGGTATGTCTATTAATGATGGATTTTTAAATTCAGATATTATAGATAAAGCCACTCAAGAAGAAGCCATTCAGGAAGAAAGACTATAGTGATAGTAAGAAGCCGAGAACGTCGAACTCGGAGCATTCTTGGTAATGAAATTGAGAATGTTAAGTGATGAGTATTGCCACAATGTAATAGGAAAACTCTGTATTTTTCTTTAAAACCACACGAAAGGGTTCTCAATCAATAGAGTTTTATATGTATTAATTTAATTAAAATGTATGTATTTTTATCATTTATATAAATTGTATAACATGCATTTTTATATTTAAAAATCTTTTGTACAATTTTTATTTTTATCATTTATGATCATTTATATAATATGTTTTTATATCATTTTTAGTTGGTAACTTATTTAAAAATTTATATTTAGGGTTAAAATTAAACGATATATACATTAAAAAATCAATTTGATTTTAAAAATAAATAGTAAAATTTTTGAAACCTAACAAATATGATAAATGCATAGGGTATCAAATTCCTTCTGATATAAAAGAAAAAAAGTTGAGTAATGCATAGCAAATTTTTTAGAATCCAACAGATGTGATAAAGCATGGGGTACTTGATTCCTTCTAATACAGACGGAAAAAGTTGAGTCATGAATAGTAAATATCTTGGAACTTGAAAGATGTGACAAATGCATGGGGTATCAGATTCCTTCTCATATGAAAGGAAAAAAGTTGACTAATACATAGTAAATTTCTTGGAACCTAAATGATGTGACAAATACATGGGGTATCAGATTCTTTATAATACGAAAGGAAACAAGTTGACTAATGCATGGTAAGTGTGAGAGAACATGAAAGATATGACAAATGCATGAGGTATCAGATTCTTTTTTTATACAAAAGAAACAAGTTTACTAATGCATAGTAAATTTCTTGGAACCTAAAAGATGTGACAAATACATAAGGTATCAAATTCTTTCTAATATGAAAGGAAAAAAGTTAACTAATCCCTAGTAAATTTTTTGGAAGTTGAAAGATGCGACAAATGCATGGGGCATTAGATTCTTTATAATACAAAAGGAAAAAAGTTAACTAATGCATGTTAAATGTGAGAGAACATGAAAGATGTGACAAATGCATGGGGTATCAAATTCCTTTTTATATAAAAGAAAAAAAATTGACTAATGCATAGTAAATTTCTTAGAACCTAAAAGATGTGACAAATGTATGGAGTATCAAATTCTTTATAATATGAAAGGAAAAAAATTGACTAATGCATGGTAAATATGAGAGAACATGAAAGATGCGACAAATGCATGGGATATCAGATTCTTTTTTATACAAAAGGAAAAAAGTTGACTAATGCATAGCAATTGTCTTGGAACCTAAGAGATGTGACAAATGCACGGGGTATCAGACTCATTCTAATATGAAAGGAAAATGAGTTAACTAATGCATAGTAAATGTAAGAGAACCTTAAAGATGCACTAAATACATAGGGTATCAGATTCCTTATGATACGAAAGAAAAAAGTTAACTAATGCATAGTAAAGTTCTTGGAATCTGAAAGATGTGACAAATGCATATGGTATCAGATTCATTCTGATACAAAAGAAAAAATGTTGACTAATGCTTAGTAATTGTAAGAGTGTAAAAAAACCTGACATTAATATATAGATTTATTCCGTTATAAATATGGTAGTTATTGTTGTTTCTTTTACTTTCATTGCTATTTTCATTCTCATTTTTATGGTATTTGTTCATAAAGTTTAGTGATAGTGTTTTTTCATTATATCCTTTATTGTTTTACACTAAACATAAATAGTTTGTCTCTTTTTTGATACATATTTGCTTCTTCAAAGCCCGTTACAAGTATTTATTTCTACTTTAATATGTTAAACCATTATAAAAAAAATTATATTCGATGTTTATATGTGATAACCTAGATGGTATTTGATGGAAATAGTATTTATTTGCAGATTAAATAAACAACATGAGCAATAGATTTTTCGCACTTTCCTACTTTTATGGACAAATTTTGAATAGTGAAAAAGGTATTACCTCATAAAATGATCATCCAAAAGCATTAGTGTTGAGGAAGACATCACAATAGAGAAACTAAAAGCCAAAATTAATACAAAAGTAAAAGCTTGGAATGAAAGAAAAGCATTAGAGATCATGTATAGGCTTTCTATTTCTATAAGGGAAAAATGTATCTAATATAGGAGTTTCCTAATTAAAGATGACAATGACGTGAGATGCATGTTTGATACCCATCAACAATTTCCTAATGTCAGCATAATTTAGTTTTATGTTGAGCTAGAGGATGTTAATAATGATGGTATGCCTTCAAATATCCATATCACTTACCATCGAAGATGATACACCACACACCAACATGATGACAAAGTCTCCAATTAGAGGTGTTGAAATAAAAAGTAGAGGACCAAGTTCATTTAATGCTTAACCTAATCTTGATTAGTCATCTAGACCCCATGGTGTTAGTGACTTTAGTGAGCCAAAAGATTATGCTGAATTTGATAACAATGATGACAATAATGATTCTGACCTAGATGTCACAGTTGATATCAACATTTATTATTGGTCATCTACTGGTGGAGGTAGTTGTCCCCTTCATTAGTTTGAGCTTTCATCCCATATACGCATCTTCAATTTGAATGCAATGCACATGGTAGAATTTTTAGATATGCTCATACATTAGGTATGTCATCAACTTGGAATCCATCTATCATGGATATTTATGCTGGGATGTAATTCACTATGAAAAAGGGTATGTTTTTAGCTATTATGCACTACAACATCAAAAACTTTATAGATTACAAAATTGTCAAATTTATGCTAAAAAAATATCATAATAAGTGTACAATGTATTGCCTAAGGTGCAACTGTAGCATAATGGCAACATTGTTGAAAAAAGAAAGTATGAAAGATTAAAATTACAATGGCCCTCAAACTTGTGCATCTACACAAATTTTACAACATCGCTTGAAATTAGATTCTAACATAATGTGTTCATGCATTTTATCTTTAGTAAAAGCAAATATGATCATGTCCATTTCAATTTTGGATGTAGAGATATGAAATAATATGGATCATGACCTCCTATAAAAAAGCATGGATAGCAAAGCAAAAGGAAATTATTCGACTATTTGGCAATTAGGATAAATCCTACAATGATCTACCAAAGTTGTTAGGTGCAATATAACATTTTATTCCTAGCACAATAGTGGAATTATAAACCTACTTACAGACCATGGCCAACTAATGGTACAAGGTAAGCATATTTTCCATCGATTTTTTTGGACACTCAAATCTTATATTAAAGGCTTTCACTTTTATAAGCATGTTATGTAAATCGATGGTATATTATATATGGAACATACAAAGGAACATTGTTGTTAGCTATTACACAAGATAGCAATCGAAACATTGTTCCAATTACTTTTGCAACTATAGAGGGTGAGACAAAAGAGGCATGTTCATTTTTTTCTCAGCAATTTGTATAGATATGTTATTACACAACCTAGCACTACTTGATTTCTAATCGATATGAATCCATCAAATCTATTATCAGACTTAAGTAGTGCATGAAAACCTCCACATTCATATTATGTTTATTGCATTTGACATATTGCAGCTAATTTCATAAGAAGGTTTAACAATAAGAACTTGCATTGATAAGTTGTTAACATGGCAACGTAATTACATTTATGTATCTAATCTCTGATAACCCTCTCAATTTTCATTTTTATTAACACGTTTTTAACAAGTCTGTATATTAACATACGATTTTAATAGTATATGAGTTGAGACAAACACATTTTTAGTGATTCTATGAAAATTTTTATGAGGAAAATGCAAAAATGATCGATTGGATTAATAGGATCCCAAGGGAGAAGTGAGCTCAATCATATGATGAAGGAAGATGCTATGGACATATGATAATGAACCTAGTTGAATGTATAAATTCAATGTTAAAAGGAACTCGCCATCTTTCCATAACTGTTTTTGTCCAAGCAACGTATTTTAGGTTAACATAATTATTTGTTAAGATAAGGAACAAGCAACTAGCAATGATGGAGGCAGGCCACACATACTGTGAAACAGCTACAGATGCCATACAAGAAAATCAAAGGAAAGCTAACTCCCAGCTTGTTCGTGAGTTTACATGAGCAAATCAATGTGTTTTGGTTGAAAAGTTAGAAACCTACAGGAAAATGTTATGGTTTCAAATTATAAAGTTAATCTTAATGAGGATGGTGTGATTGTGGGAAGTTTCAAGCACAAATCTTCTTTATTCACATGTTATTTCTGCTTGTACTCATGTCCATATAGATTGCATGCTATATGTGAATAATGTTTATACACTGGAGACTATATCCCATGTCTATCGACATGAGTTTCAACCCATGGGCATGAAGATTATTGGTCAAAATATAATGTTTCACAACTATGTCCTATCCGAAATGCAGAGAGATCCAAAAGGTCAACCAAATTCAAGTTGTATTCATAATGAAATGGACCTTAGGGAGAGATGCCAACCAAAGCGTTACAAATTATATTGGAATAAAGGCCATAGCCGTAACAAATGTCCTAACAAATCTAGCGTCTCATGGGAGAGTTCGCATCAACGATAATGCTAGTAAATGATATGTTAATGCAAAATTTAATACTTAAAAGTAAATTAGAGTTGTTTAAATATTTTATTCAATTTTCAAATGTTGATATATTCAAATATCCCTATTGAATACAATCCACTTACACAACATACCCTCAACTTGTAATGACCCTAAACCATCAACATAAATCATCATAATCATATTAACAGTTAAAAATCCACAATGTTTATTTAAATATAGGCCTAAGATTACATTACAATTAACCATAATTAACAAAAACTAAGAAATAGATAATCAAAGAAATATGCATCCTAGCAAGAGTTAAAAAAAAATGAATTTATGTTGGGAACTAAACCTTTGAGGGGGTGAATTCCCAACATTTAAAAAAAAAAAAAAAGAGGAACTTGCCCATTAAGGGGCCGAATTCTCACTGCCAGTTAAGAACTAACCCACTATGTGGGCAAGTTCCAAATATGAAAATAAAAAACATATTTTAAAAATTAATCTCGAATTTACATATTTCAAGAAATAAAAAAAATTATATTATTTAGATAAAAAAGCCTCTTTGATTTGTATATTGTTTTTCAATTTGACAGAGGGGTACTAGTAAATAGCAGTCAAATCCTGGTCTTAATTTGATTGTAGGAAACATATTTGATTAAATAAAGGCTGTAAATTTACGGCTTAATAAATTTATGGTTGAAGTTAAACTTTTCTATAATTGGAAATTTTTTATTGACTCGATTAGGGTTCAAATTGGAATTTTTTTATCTTACTATGAATTTTTATTGGAATTGTTTTTAATTGATTTCCTTCTTCCGATTTGATTGGTTAAGGTTAGGGGTTTATTTCCAGTTAGAAATTTGGAAAAATTTTGAATTCTTTCCTTTTTAACTTCCTTTTCATTTTTTTCAAAAATAGCTTTATTAATTTTCTTTTCTTTTAATTTTTATTTTTTTTCCAAAACATACTGATAAATTAAGTGTTGGTGAATGGACAAAAGTGTCAAAATTTATATTAAAATAAGTTATTAATTTATTAAAATTTATATAAATATATAATACTTTTAATACGATTATCACACACAAAAATAACACACACTTGATGACACTTGGCACAAAATGTCAAACAATATAAATAGTGCTAATTAAACTTAACAATTTTAAACATGACAAGAACACGAAAAAAATAAAAAAAAAACATAATATGACATGAAAAATAACATTAATATAATACAATAAAGCACAAAAAAAATTAAAATATATATATTAAAATTTATATATTTAATACTCAAAATACGGTTATAAACATGTTATGGCACCTATACAGATTGAGCCATTGAAACCTCCATATTGAAGTTAGCATAATACTAATGAAGCTGCGATTTTAACTCTAGTAATCAAGGTTACTCATAGAAAACCACTCCAGTTGAAGTCTGAAGCCAGAGATCTCATCGAGATGGGACTGTTTAGTTTTTGAGGGGAAGAATGCCAATGCTTGTGGGAATTTGACACATGATCATGAAAGCGGTCATGGGAAACCTGAATTATAATATTTAAAAATTAAAAATATTGTTTTATTATAAAAAATTTATATATTATTAATAAATTTAATATCATATATAATATTTAATTTTAATATTTTTATACCAAAGTTACCCATGGATTAAACCTAGTCAAGTCCTCATAGCAAAAAAATTACAACCCTAGGATATGTTTTTCCTGTAGATAATTTTGGTTTTACTTTAAATCTACACACATATATATATATATATATCATCCCCCGTCAGTATTTCTAGTTTAACTCAGCATGCAATATTTTGGTAGTAAGTCATTGTTTGAGAAAAATTACAATTGTTGAGATTTAAGTCTCAAATCTATTAGATATCAAATATTAAAGATGATCATATAAATGAATTGAGATAAAATTCCAGATTTGTTTTCGTGCCCTTTTTTATAACAACATAAATAATTCTATTTCCTTGGGTAAATTCCCTCTTTCATTGTCCATTCATTTAATAAACTTAGTTCATGTTTTAAAAAATTATAATATATTTTAAATCTATATAATATAATCTATAAACAAATTAAATTATAATATATTTTAATCTGTAGTGTTTTTTGATGTCATTATATATAATTATATTATATGATAGTTAAAATTGCCAAATTTAATTGATAATATCCAAATAACTTCTAATTTTGTATCACATGTCATCTTGTCATATTCACATTATTTTTCATATCATATTCGTATTCATTTTTTTATATTTACATAAATTTTACATGTTAAATTTTTTGGGTAAATTTTTATACATTTATTTATTCTTATTATATCATTAAATCTATATTATAAAATATTAAGATATAGGAAAACTAAATATTTTTAAAAAATTTATTTATAAAAAATTTACTCCTACAACACAAACAAATAAAAATATTAAAAAATAATTATAAATAAATTATAAATCTATTATTATCTTTTTTAAAATTACTTTTATATAAAATAGTAAAATATCCTGGATGAAACCTGAATAGCATTCCAGGTGTAATATAAAATTTATAAGTCCGATTTTAAGCAAATAGTGACAATTTCCGTATTTTATCTTTTATTTTGAGTAAATAAAAGTCATTTAAGTAATTTTTTTAGGGAAATAATTTACAGTATAATCAAGCACGAGGATCATAATTACACAATATTAAAGTTGGACATTTAATTCTTGTGTTGTAGCCTCGAGTTTCTTTTCCTTTCTTCGTCTCATTTACAGGGCTTTCAGATTGAATTGATAAAAGGTAATTATCATGTTTTTGATATTTGTCGTTATTGAATATAATAATTTATAAGTGATGTTTGGTCTAAGAACAATTGGCTGTGCTTATTCACCTCAGTAAATATAAGTGCGGAGCAGTTGTTCATATTGAGGAAATTTGAGCCCAAAAAAGGTTAGTGGCATTACACTTTTCTTTCCTGGATTAGGTTCCGTTAACCGTGCGAAAGCAACATGTATTCCGGATTAAGCAAGACTAAAATCATGCTATCACCACAAAGAAGGACTATAAGAATGTTGAACCCAACGATAAATCTCCATTCAGCTCACAAAAGCATCCCCTCGAAGGCAGATCATTTTAGAGGTGTTAAAATAAATTTAAATATGAATTCATTTGAAGAAATTTAAATTTGAATTCGTTTAAATTAAATTTAACTAAAAGGTTAAAAACTTGAATTAAAAAAATATCTAAACTCAAAATAATCAAATTCAAAATAACGTGAACA
>JBBYHO010012967.1:0-13127 GCA_038382025.1 Adansonia gregorii
TAGATAAAGAATAATATGGACTTAATGCTTTCATTAAATTAGTTTCCCAATCTTAGGGGTAAATCAACATTTCAGCTATGGATTTCATGGTAAAATACGTTTATTTTTTTTTAAAGAGGAAATCATTTTTAGTATTAAGCCTTGATCTTGAGTCTCACGTTCATTTTGCTAACATGGTCAACGGGTTGTTCCATCATCCTAAACTACTCCGGCATTATGGAATAAACTTGTGAAGCTTGTCTGACTTTCTATCATGGACGTTCAGACATCCTAGGCCCAAGTCTATCTTCAAAGAAACCAGAATATCGAATAATCCCCTAGGTTTTGCTCTAATAGCACTATAGTCTAAATTTGAAAAATTATTTTTGAGCCACAAAATATTTCTTTTGATTTTTCTAATATTTTTCATTTGAAGGGCATCGGAGTACCTTTCTAACAGTGTCTTATTTGCCCTCAGATCATCCTAGATGAGGGAGTTATGATTTTTCGAACCTTTGATATCTAAAACCCCTATAACCAATGTGCAATGTTCTATTTGGGCCATTTCGGCTCATCAGATGATTTTTACAAAATTTCTAGATATTTTTTCCAAAAAGTTCACAAACTTCTCTTTTTGGAAAGGTATTATCCATGATCTAACAATCCTGGATAAGCTTAACAAATCCATTATGCCTTTTTAATTTTACATGCTACTAGAGCTAAAATGAACCTAACTTTGAAAATAAATTTTTCCTAGAAAGTGATTTTCTAGAATTTTTGGAATACTTTTATATTAAACCCTATCGAGCTATTTGTCCAGCGGTACCCTATTTACTCTCTGAACTCTTTGGATGCACTAAAAAAACTCCAAAAATGGAGATAACATAATGCTATCCCCTATTTTCAACCTAATTTTTGAATCTCTTTTTATCGAGACGTTCAGATGTCTCGAAATGTACCCGTTTAGTCTCCTTCATAACATCAACCCCTTTTGAATCGGATCAAGATTAAGATACAAAAAAATATGATTTCATATTAAAATTTTTGCTAGTTAAGATACCCCAATTTAATTACTAAAGGGTATACTCCAACCCCATTTTAAATTTTCTCTTTGTTCTTAAATGTTTTCTTTTTCCTAAATGTTTTCCAAACTTTGGGATACTTCAACCCTATTTTTTATTAAAAATTCAAATTTTCACTTTAATCTTAACCATTTTCATAACTCTATTTTAAGGGATACTCCAACCCCACCTCATCGAGGGATACTCCACCCCGTTTTTACCTTAAAATTTTAAAATTTTCTTTCTTCTGGGTGCCTTAAATTATTTTGGTAAAAATCGATGTTGTTCTGTAAATTACTAATGAATCCAGAGTAGTCTCTAAAATTGTCATCCTAGTTATTCTTCAATAATTGAAGACAATTATGAAATATATTTCGATCACCCTTTTTTTTGTTTGTTTGTTTGTGTTTGCTTGTTTATGATATTATTATATTTCTCATTTTTCACCTCATTAACTTGTTTCCTTTTGTAGTGTTGTTGTGCATTCATATTTAAAATTCATTTTCAAATGAAATTTACGTGGTGCCGTTTCATGTAGGTATCTCTCCAGTGCCTAAGATGAAGAATTCAATTTTAAAAATCCAATCCGGACATCGTTTTTAAAAATAAATCCCTATGTTCTTCACATCTCTGAGGTGCATAGGCGATCTAATTTTCCTTAATAAAAAAAACCTCGAGTTTACATTTTCCAAAACTTTATGCATTAAAAAGGATTATATCTAAACAAAGACCAAATGGAGATGATTTAATCGAGACCAAAGTGAGATATAGTTAGTAGGTACTAATTTCGGGCATCGTGGGGATGCTAGTCTTTCCTTGTGCGTAACCAACTCCCAAGCCCAACCAACGAATCTCTAGACTTTGTAGACCTTGAAATCAATGTTTTGAGTTTTGTAACTCATGATATTGCTTTCAATAGGTGTATGATCCTGCCTAGCCTAAAATGATCGGTGGCGACTCCAAGTTTATGGCCACTTCGTGGTGGCCATCCAGGTCCAGTTGGATGAACAACTCATCCAATAGTCCCTACACTTTCATATTCTCATGCCTAATCCAAATCCCAATCAAGGGATAGCTCAAAGGCTTAACCACAACTAATCATCATTTATTTTTAAGTTAAGCGTGCTATGCCCTTTGGATCACCCAAAGTTTTAGGGGCTGGGCACGTGGTGACAGCTTGGCGACTCCACTGGGGACATGGAGAGTTAGGTCGATAACTAGCTATTTCTCTCGTAGTTGTCGATTTTTTGATCTTCGAAATTATTTAGATATAATTATGCTTTGCTTTGCCTACTAATCTCTATTATTATGTGATAGGGATTATTCATGCCTAAATAAATATTAAGTTGAATAAATATGGTAATATCAGAATGCAACAAAAAGGTTTGATTATTTCCCCGACACATACCGTGCACTTGCATTTACACTAGATTCCTACCATACACCATGTTGTGATTAGTATCCTAAGTATTAGGAGGAAATGAGCCATTCACTTTCATGAGTAACCCTCCACATAGGCATGGCAAGACCTTCCAGGATGTAAACTACCTATGTCTTTTGTGAATACCTCTTGGCACCTGCATAGGGAAATACATCCATTAGATCGAACCCATTCTGCCAAACTTGTGATAGGCCTAAGATCGGGGTACCTTGGCTGTTCTTACTGGATGGAGGAGCAATTTGGATATCAAAATAGGCATCAACCTAAACCCATATAGTGAACCCTGCAAGCTAAATCATGTCAAGTGATACCGGATAGTGCTAGAATAACCCAAAGATTAGGGCTACTCAAGGAAACATTTCTTACTTTTACTCCTACATGCTATCGGTTACAATGGCAATAATGGGTGAATGTTGTCACCTGCATTTGTCTTTTTATTTTCATGATCATGCCTTTAGGATATGCCATTATGCTCGATGGAAAATCCTTTTTAATAAGTGGGTAAGTATAAGTGAAAGCCATTACCTGCAATGCCATCTTAAAATAGTCATATTTGACCATGATAAGCTGTCATGCTGTTCGAACGACAACTCAGCATGTATGATGATGAACGAACATCACCATTTAGATGGTCAGTCTTAATCCTTCTGAGGTATCATGTTACTTCGTAAAGAGACAATACGGGTATAATGATATGTTGCCTGTTGAATGCCTTAACATTTATGGTTATCTTATCTGCCCCTAGGCTTTGTACTACTTATTTTGGGGGCAAATTTTGTGATTCTTTCTGTTTCTTACCTTTCGCTTATTATTTCGTATTGGTTACTAACTCATTCTCTTTTTGCTTTTCTTTTTTTCGCCATACATCATTTTATCATAATTACCATCATCACGAGACAATTGGCTTTAATGGATCAGTGTTCACTAAAGGGCATTTGTCATGGACCGATAGTCCACTTTAGAGCTAAAATCCTTTTAAAAAGTCTAAACATGGTCAAAGCATTGGCAATGTGAAGACGAAGGTGTTTTGAAATCGGGGCATGCCTCAATACTGCATGAAGGAATATTATCAAAGTGATTGGTAAGATCTGAGGATCATGTGGACTAATTAGGATAGCACTGAAATAGAATACTTCACTAAAAGATATGAAGATATCACTCTTCTACTTCAAGTTTAGTTGGATGTTCATTTGTTGCAAACAGCCTCTCAGTGTTAAAATCCAACATACCAGTGTTTCATTTTCAATCATGAAGACTTACTCCCTACAGTTGATGAATACACTATGTTACTCAACATTGAAAGGGAAAAGGTCGATATTGAATCCTCCAACCTTTGAGAAATGATTGGCTCAAATCCTTAGAGCAACAAAGTCTTGGGTTAAGAGTCATATCAAAATAAAGGGGAATAATGAATGAATCTCATGGGCTAGTTTGAAAGAAGCAATGGTAAGTACTGTTGACAATCAAAAAACCCAAGATTATGCTTTAGTGATATATGGTCTGGTTATATTACCCAAAATGTGCGGCTATGTTGAAGTCATGGCAGTTGATGCCTTTTCTTGTTTGTACTACAACATCAGTCCCACCTTGGCCATCATTGTTGAAACTATTCAAGCTCTTAATTTTTGTAAGAAAATGGGTGTAGGTCGATTCATCAGATGTGCACCACTCTTTCATATTTGGCTTTTCAGTCACTTTGGTCTTGAAAAAAGTAAGGTATCATGTTGCATCTTACCCAACTTTAGCCTTATCTCTAAGGTACTTGAAAAGGAATGGTCTCAAGATAAATCTGAAGAGCAATGGGTCTAAAAATTTCAAAACCTTAAAGGGAAAGAGGTAACATGGAAGGCCTTTTAGTTTTTCCCATAAACAGTCATATATCGATGCAAAGATTAAAGCTGTGTATTGCTTATGGGATTATGAGGAAGTTCTAGCTATTCTAGTGCCATCAACTCATCCCTTTCATCCAAGACTTAGAGTTATGGGATTTGATTATAGTGAGCCCGACTATAAGTTGAAAGTTCAGCTAACTTTTTAAGCATGGAAATAAACCTACTGCATGGAAAGATATTAGAGAGGGAATAGTATGGCCCTAAGATATGATGAAATGAGGATCCATCATTTTAATGATGTCATGCCCCTATTTGGTATCGGGACATCATGAATGCCAATTGATGAATTTTCTTCTAAAATTAAATTGCTCAAGCAAGAGTTCAAACAAGAGAAGGTAACCTTTGCTAAGGATGTTGCTTAATTAAAGGAGGAAAATAGTCAATTGAAAATGGACCTTTACTTTAGGGTTGGCAAGATAAGTAGGGTTGTCAAGGAGAAAAACCACCCTAAAGAGGATCTCGAGAGCTTGAAAAGAGACTATGTGGCCCTTAACAAAGCAAATAAATGCTAAAGGCTTGGAACGTCATTGATCAAGAGAATGACAGAAATTACTACTCTCAAGAAGGAACTACACCAATAGAGAGAAGCTGCTAGGGTCAATAAAGAACAGCTTGCTAGAACTTAGGCTCTCGTATCAACTTATTAAATGAGGAATAAATGGTTAGAGGCTTGAGTCTGGGATTTAACAGCAAACCAGGTCAACAGTGAAGTTCTGACACTCAAAATCCAAGACCTAGAGCTTTCTATTCAAGCTCACCAAGACAAGTTGACGTAGTGGTTAGGGCTTTCAAATAGTGAAAGCAAGAATGGCTTCAAGTGGTCGATCATTCACACGAAAACCATCAGGACTCTCATTAGCATCTCACAGAGAAAATCTAGGCAACTCAGTTGGAGGCTGAGAACATTATAGATGTAGCCTGACCTCTGACGCATGATATCTTGCCTATCGAAGCCATTGAGTAAGAGTTGTTATATTCCTTAGACAATGTAATCAAGCAATGTAACTATGTCAGGCATTTTTGAATGTAATCACATGTAATTAAAACATTTTGTTGCTTTAATAAAAGATGCTATTGGTGGATCTTTCCTTTTATCCAATTGTCTTTCTTTGCATTTGCATAACTAACCTAATCTTTTCATGGTTTTTATTCATTCATGATCTTATAGTAACTTGCATTGCATTAAACATATGCATGAACATACCATAAAGGCTTAATCTAAAATAATTTAAAGTAAAGGTGATACAAAACATGAAATCATAGTTCACCATCGCTATAACACTTGTAATCATTGAAAAGTGATGGAAAATGATCACCAAGCCAGCATCAAAAGACTCAAACTCGTGTATAGAGAGTCCCTAGAGTAGGCACTCCATAAGAATGAGGAACTTCAAGCACAGATAGTCGAGCTAACTAAATTATTGTCTAATATGTTGAAGGAAAAAAAGTAGACAAGCACAATCGAGATGGGGAAAGAACAACCCCCCTTGAAAGCAATTTGAATAATGGTACTGAGGCCACCAATGCTTAAGAAGAGGCACTACATGGACAGCACCCTCGACAATGAACATCCCACCATCTCAGCCATTTATTTATATCAATCTTGCAATAGCACCCTCATTAATTCAAAGATTTCAAGGTACGGGCTTTTTGTTATCAAAGCCTATAGTCTTAGACCTTGGTGAGCACATGGAGCAAGAAAAGGCAAAAGAGCCCTTAACAAATGATGAGGATTTGGACTAGTATCATTCATTAGAGAAGCGTCTTCGAGCTATGGAAGGAAGTAATAAATTTGGAATCATAGACGCAAAGTCATTAGGACTAGATTCAAGCCTCGTCATCCCACCTAAGTTTAAAGTGCTTAATTTTGAAAAATACAATAGGACTACTGACCCTACTACCTATCTTTGCATGTACTGTTTGAAAATAGCAAGATACGAAAAGAATGGAAGGCTTTTAATCCATTGCTTTTAGGATAGTCTCACTGAGGCAACCCTTCGATGGTACATAGGACTTGATCTTGCAAGACTTTAGAAATAGGCAGACTTGGCATACGCATTTCTTGAACTGTATAAACATGTGTCTGATTGGGTTTTAGATCATCTTTCTCCCATAAACATGGAGAAGAAATCTTTTAGATTTTAGATAGTATGCTCAGAGATAGAGGGAGGAGGCAACTTAAGTTCACCCTCCTATAATTGAAAAAGAAATGAAAGTTATGTTTGTTGAAACTTTATAAGCTTCTTACTATGTTAGTAGGGAACGCCATAAAAAATTCATTAAAATGGTTATATCGAGTGAAATGATTGAGAATGGTAGGATATCTATCGATAAAGCATCTGGATCAGTAAAAAAGACAACAAATAAGGGTAAAAGGAGAGACGTGAATGTTGTAGGCAAGAATTATGCTAGGTTTAATCAAAGTTTACATCCAGCACATCCTATGTACTTCCTAAGCATGTTGAATACGAGTTTTACCCGTTGCTTATCAGCATCACAACCAATCCACACTACCAGTTTTGCTTTTATAATGAGCTTTGCACTAAATCGCATGCAAGGTGTAGCCTAGAATGTATAACCCTGCAATATACATAATACACTACATAACTAACAAGCACCCTGAGAAAAAAAGCACTTTGAACCACTGCCTTACTCATATAAAGAGATTTACACTCACTTATTGGCAGGCAAACTAGTGGCTCCAATATTCATGAACCCAAGATTACTATCATACCCTAAATGGTATGATAAGAATGCTTATTGTGAATACCATGCAGGAGCGTAAGGCTACTCCATTGAAAACTACACTTTATTCAAAAAAGAGGTGTAGGGTTTACTAGAAAAAGCAGCGATCAAGATTGAGCAAGGTCCTGGCCTAATGTGGGGCCCAATGCACTCCCTAATCACACTAAACCAAAAGTAAATACGATAATTGATCAAAAAAACTATTGAATTAAAAATGTGTGGTAGAAGTCAAAACCCCGATGAGCAAGGTTTGGCAAGCTTTCATGGAAACTAGAATAGTAATAGATAACAAAAGTAAAAAAAATGCCATTGATACATGTTGCTGCCACTGCAGTCGAGAACATGACTTGAAACATTGTCCATCATTCTTGAAAATAGTCCAAGTGATGATGGATCAGTCTAAAATCGAGTTCTATAAGGAGTGGGATGGATGTGACGATCCATTTATCAATGCTACTAACAAAAAAAGACCCACCGATGGTCAGATCTCTAGTTGTCTTTCTCTTATGGGCTTGAGGAAAAATGCTAATGAAAGTTTTAGGCAGTACACTGTAAGATGGATAAAGGAGGTTGCCTAAATTAACCTTTTACTGATAGAAAAAAAGATGATTGTTAGATTTATTGGCACATTATTAGCCCCTTATTATGAAAATGTAGCAAGAAGTTTCCCAAAGAACTTTGGAGATGGGGTTATATTCTATGGGAGGATTGATAAGGCCATGAAAAATGAATTAGGAAAAAAAAGTATCCACAAAGACAATGGGAAAGAAAAGATGAAGGCTAGTAAGCAATCAAAATCTAACACTAAAGCCAGTTCATCTCAAATTCTACTAGAGCAATGCCATCATCTTTGCACTAAAAGCTAAAACTTGTCATCAAGAATAAAGTTGTTAGTATTAGAGAAGAGGAAGTTATCATTGCTACCACCTCCATTGATGCCCCATATGTCAAACCTTATGAAGATAGCCTAGAATCCTCTATCCAAGCCTTTGAGTTTGTCAACGCAACTTATATCAAAGAAGGATTATGAATAGTTTAGCCTCACCTATCAAAAGAGTACTCCCATAGGTTTAAAGTTAACTATTGATAAAGGTGCCCAGGCTGAAAAAAGGCTCAAAAAATGCCTTCAAAGTGTTACTGGAGCCCTAAGAGTGGTTAATAAGATCAATAAAAGAGGATTGGGATTTAAGCCCAATACATAATAGAAAGTAAAGCAAGCTCAGAAGAACTATGACAAGAGAATACCAAATTTGTCAGGATAAGATGTGAAGGATAGGCTAATGATATTCCCACCACTTTAGGAAAATTTTTGCCTAAAAGGACATGTGAATACCCGTTCTACTAGTATTGTCTCATATTGAATGAAGCATTCGAGGATATCTCTATAAATATGATTGGCGAGCCAAAGATGTCAACTACAAGTCGAAAGACTGATCTGTCTCTTTTAAGGTTTATTTTGAGTGTTTGGACTAAAACCAAGATTCTTGTACTGTTCAAGTCTATTTCAAAGTAATGCTATAAACTAAACCTACATGCTCTCACCCAAAAGCATTGTAGGATCCTTTGTATACCAACTTTTATTATGTTTTATCAATGAAAATGACTAACCATTTTTGCATTCATTCATTATGTTCATAATTTTTGCTAACCTTAGACTTTTTTTACATCTTTTTCCACTTATATCATTTTCTTCCATATTTTTATGTACCCCAATGAAGGTGACATGAATGTTCATACTGAAACCTTAAAAATTGATTTCAAGCAACCGATCTATGCCACTGAGGTCAAATTTGAAGATAACCCTATACCCTTAAACCTATTAAGATTACTTGAGCAAGAAGAAAACAAATATTACCTTATGAAAAATCCACTAAAACCATAAACCTTGGAACAGAAAAAAACCCAAAAGAAGTCAAAAATAAAACTTTCATTAAGCCATCAACTCGAGCTAAACTAATAAGTCTTCTTCAGGGATTTCAAGATGTGTTTGCTTAGTCCTATCAAAACATGCCTGGACTAGATACCAACATTATGGTTCATAAACTTCTCTTAAAACCTAAATGCAAACTGATCTAGCAAAAATTGAGGATGAAACTAGAAAAGCTTCTTAAGATCAAGGAGGAAATCAAAAAACAATTTAAAGTAAGGTTTCTCGAGGTGGCTAAATATCTTGAATAGGTAGCCAACATAGTCCTAGTTCCTAAGAGGATGGTAAAGTGCGAATATGTATGGACTATAAGGACTTGAATCAATCTAGCCCCAAGGATAATTTTTCTCTAGCTCACATTGATACTTTAGTAAAGAACACTACAAAAAATGCATTATTTTCTTTGATGGATAGGTTTTCGGGCTATAATCAAATCAAAATGGTAGCTAAAGACATGGAAAAGACCATTTTCATGACCATGTAGGGAACTTTTTACTATAACATGATGCCCTTTGGGTTGAAGAATGCTAGGGTAACTTACCAAGGGGCCATGGTAACATTGTTCCATAATCTCATGCATAAGGAAATTGAGGTCTATGTGGTCGACATGATCGCCAAATCAACAAAATAGAGTGAACATGTTGCCAATTTATAAAAACTCTTTAAAAGGCTTCACAAATACCAGCTCAAGCTAAATCCTACCAAATGCATATTTGGTGTCATCTCTGGTAAACTATTAGGGTTCATTATGAGCAAGAAAAGAATAGAGGTGGATCCTGACAAGGTTAAGGCTATTTAAAACCTACCACCACCTTAAACTCAAAACGAAGAGATATTTTTTGGGAAGACTAAAGTACTTTACCCAATTCATATCTTAGTTGACCAAGAAATATGATTTGTGTTTTAGTTACTAAAAAAAATCCTGGAGAATGGAATCAAGAATGCCAAGAAGCTTTCAAGAAGGTGAAACATAACCTTTTAAACCCTCTAGTACTTGTGCCACCAGTGCTTGGACGACCGCTAATCCTATATATATCAATCCTAGATAAGTTGATTGGCTGTGTATTAGGACAACATGATAAATCAAGAAAAAAGGAACATGTTGTTTATTACTTAAGTAAGAAATTTACAAAATATGAAAATAACTATTCATTCATAGAGAAGCTATATTGCACTTTAGCTTAGACACCCGAAGGTTAAGGCAATACATGTTATACCACACTACATGGCTAATCACCAAGCTTGATCCCATTAAGTATTTGTGTGAAGCCCTTACCTTGTTTGGGAGATTAGCTTGATGGCAAGTTATGTTTTTTAAGTATGACATCATATATGTGAACCGAAAAGCCATTAAAGCTAGTGTAATAGTAGACTTTTTGGCAAGTCGAGCCACAAATGACTATCAGTCTTTAAACTTTGGGTTTCTTGATGAAGACTTGATGTGCATATTCAAAGCAGAGAATACTGTCAATTGTCAGTCTTCATGGAAATGTACTTTGATGGAGCTTCAAATGCACTAGAGCATGGAATTGGGGCAATTCTCATCTCACTTGAGGGAAACCAGTACCCTTTCACAGCCAAATTAAACTTTAACTACACAAAAAACATAGCCGAATATGAGGCCTACATCATGGGACTCTAGGCAGCCATTGAAAGGGGCATTCGAACACTGCAAGTGTTTAGAGATTCAGCCTTTATCATTTACCAACTGAAGGGAGAATAGCAAACATATGATGCTAAACTAATCTATTATTGGAATATGATATTAGAGCTCAAGAAAAAGTTTGATAATATTAGCTTCCAACATCTACCTCGAGAAGAAAACCAAATTGCTGATGCATTGGCCACTTTATCTTGCATGTTTAAAGTTAATCAATAATCAAGCATTGCTCTTATCCAAATGATTATCTACTCAAACCTGGCATATTGCTAGAATATTGAAGAAGAGAAAGATGGTTTGCTATGGTATTATAACATCTTTTAGTACATCAAGGATCAACGAAACCTATAAGGCAGCCACAGAAGTTGACAAGAGAATCATTAAATGATTAGCTACAACCTTCATTTTGGATATTGAGATTTTATACAAGAAAGGTTAGGATCAAGTGTTATTCAGAAGCGTGGATGCCTCTGAAGCCCAAAGAATATTTGAAGAAGTTCATAAAGAAATTTATGGTATGCATGTTAGTGGACATTGAATGGCAAGACAAGTCATGCGATTAGGTTATTATTGGTTGTCTCTCAAAAAAGATTGCATTGACTATGATCGAAAGTGTCATAAATGCCAAATCTATGTCTACAAAATCTATGTCCACTAACACCCTTACATTTTATCATGGCTTATGGCCCTTTTCTAAAGCATGGACATGATTGGATCGATTACGCTTAAAGCTTCTAATGGGCATCACTTTATTTTAGTCATGATCAATTATTTCACTAAATGGGTAGAGGTAACTTCTTATGCTAATGTTACCAAATCTATCACTGGCAAATTTGTAAAATGGGACATCATCTATAGATATAGTCTTCTCAAACAAATCATTACTAATAATGCACGCAACCTAAAAAATAAGATAATGCAAGCAATCTACTCTCTGTTTAAGATTCAGCATCAAAACTTTGTCACATACCGTTCAAAGATGAATAGAACAGTTAAAGCAGACAAGAAGAATATCAAGAAGGTAGTTGAAAAAATGGCAGAGACGTATAAAGATTAGTATGAAAAGTTACCTTTTGCTTTACATGCTTATCGCATAGCCGTGCAAACTTTTACAAGTTCTACCCTATTTTCCCTAATCTATGGCATGGAGGCTGACTTGCTTATTAAAGTTGAAATCTCTTCACTTAAAGTCTTAATGGAATCATAACTTCAAGAGGCTAAATGGGTTAAAAATTGATATGAGTAGCTCAATCTCATTAAAAAAGAAGAATTAAAGCCATTTATCATAGGCAAATGTATCAAAAGTGCATGATGAGAGCCTGTGACAAGAAGGTCTGTCCTTGT
The DNA here is from genome assembly GCA_038382025.1 of Adansonia gregorii. NCBI lineage: Eukaryota > Viridiplantae > Streptophyta > Magnoliopsida > Malvales > Malvaceae > Adansonia > Adansonia gregorii. The sequence goes on from JBBYHO010012967.1 coordinate 12,050, forward strand.
CAGTTTTAAGAAGGTAACCTAGTGCTCCAACAAATTGTCCTAATATATAAAAATACGAAAAATAGACCCTAAATTTAAAAGGGCCATTAGTGGTGAAATGCGTATTCTCTAGAGGAGCCCTAATCTTAATCAAGATGGATAGCATTGATGTGCCTAACCCCATGAACTCTGATTCTATTAAAAAATACTATGCTTGAAAAGACTTTAGGTAGAAAACCGAAAGGGCATCCTATTAGTCCCTTGCCTACCACTCATAAAAAATAAATAAATAAAAAAAATAAAAAAATAAAGAAGAAAACTAGCTTAAGTTGAAAACCTAAGAGCGTGGCTTAAGTGATCAGACCTCCTTACTTAAATAATGCCAAGCCCAAACCATCGTTAGCTCGAAACCGATCTTCTTCTTATTCATAACTCTAACCAAGACACCAAGTCATAACCTAACCTATTTGTTCTGTGTTAACCAACAACACCAAAACCTTATCCATAACTGCACTCAAAAAATGAAAACTGTCTAACTTTGAGGCTTTATTCCATCATAGGGCAATCAAAGGAATCTTCTTATGGGTTGGCTAACACCAAAAAGATTAGTTGCTTGAAAGAAATCATTAAAGGTAGTGAGTGAAAAATTTATGTGATCAACATCAAAGCTAATTGCTCAAGAAGATTCTTTTTATCTCTTTTGTATTTCAAAATTTTTCATAATCTCATAAATACAAAAATTTTTCATAATCTCATAAGTTTTGGCATAACTTGTATCGTCTTTCTTTTAATGAAAATACAACTACTTCTATTTCTTGCATAACATTTTTGTAACCCTGTATTCCATGTTACATCATGTTTATCCTTTAATTGATAATGCTTGATCAATGGACAAAACGGATGATAAGATTTCCTAGCATTACTTTGATAGATATAATTTTTGTAGGAACTTTGTTCCATGTTTAAACACCAAGAATAAAATCTTGAGGGCCACAATCGGTCTTACCTTGGGACCCCACATCACTAAAATCGAAGAAAGCCCAAATCCAACCATTAGATTGGGCCATTAAAGTCATCACCTTTACATTAATTAGATAGG
>JBBYHO010012978.1:0-13125 GCA_038382025.1 Adansonia gregorii
GTCGTCGATGCAACGATGAAAAGCGTGGGGGTACTGCCATTGGAACTTGGGAAGTATTCCAAACAGAGTTCAGGCAATAGTTTTATCCTGAGTATGTCGAAGATGAGGCGCGTGCAAAGTTACGACGGCTTACGCAACAACGCACAATTCAGGAATATGTTCGAGAGTTTAGAGAACTTATGCTCCAGATTTTAGATTTTGGGGAGAAAGAGGCACTCTTTTCATTCATAGATGGACTTAAACCTTGGGCGAAGCAAGAGTTGCAACGAAGAGGTGTCCAAGACTTAACCAAAGCCATGACCATAGCAGAATCTTTAATCGAGCTCGACATAAAGAAGTCAGACAAGTCTGAGTCTTTTAAGCCCAAGGGCAAGGGCAATGGTAGGGGAGACAAAGACCGAAAGTTAAAAAATAATAACGAAAAACTGTCAACAGGGAAGCCAAGGTTTCACAAGCCATGGGATAAGAAGAAAGACAATGAGCTAGTGAAATGTTTCTTATGTGATGGTTCGCATCAGATGCGAGATTGTCCAAAAAGAACTAAGCTGTCTTCCATCAAAAAAGAAGATGATGAGCTAGAAAAGGAGACCCTGAAACTTGGCTCAATCATGAGTTCTATTAAGGCAAAGAAGTGTCGAAACCAAAAAAGGGTTAATGTTCATAGACGTTTCTATTGCAGGCAGAAAAATAAGTGCTCTGGTCGACACGGGGGCATCAGATCTGTTCCTATCTGAGGATGTTGCCAAAAATCTTGATCTCAATATTGAGAAGACAACTGGGTGGATCAAGACAGTCAATTCAAAGGAGGTCCCAACCATGGGTGTTGCAAAAGCCGTGGACTTACAACTTGGAGACTGGAAAGGCAAGGAAACCATCGAGGTTATACCACTTGATGACTATGACTGTGTGGTTGGCTTGAATTTTCTTGACCGAATAAATGCTCTCCTTGTACCATTTGTCGATTGCATATGTATCTTAGATGCCCGTTACCAATGCATTATGCCAGTGAATCGAGAGATGGGTGCCAAAGCCAAGATGCTATCTGCAATCCAGCTTGCCAAAGGAGTGCGTAAAGAAGAAGTCACCTATTTGGCAGCTTTAAAGTTTGATGAGCCTCAAAAACCCAGGGATAAGACTCCTTTAGAGGTGTTAGAAGTGCTGCAGTCTTTTAAAGATGTGATGCCTATAGAGTTATCGAAGAAGCTACCACCTAAGAGAGAGGTGGATCATAAGATTGAGCTGGTGCCTAATGCTGAATCGCCAGCTAAGGCCCCGTACCGAATATCACCACTAGAGTTAGAAGAGTTGCGAAGACAGTTGAAAAAGCTTTTGGATGCTGGGTACATTAGACCTTCCAAAGCCCCATTTGATGCACCGGCTTTGTTTCAACGGAAGCGTGATGGGTCTCTGAGGTTATGCATAGACTATCGAGCACTCAACAAGCTCACAGTGAAGAACAAGTACCCAATCCCACTCATCGCAGACTTGTTTGATCAGCTTGGAAAGGCAAGATGGTTCACCAAGCTCGACTTGCGATCGGGGTACTATCAAGTGAGAATAGCTGAAGGAGATGAGCCAAAGACAGCATGTGTGACGCGCTACGGCTCATACGAGTTCTTAGTGATGCCTTTTGGTTTGACCAATGCTCCAGCAACTTTTTGTACTCTAATGAACAAGGTACTTCAACCTTTTTTAGATCATTTTGTGATTGTTTACCTCGATGACATTATGATTTATAGTAAGTCACTTGAAGAGCATATAGAGCACTTGAGGAAGGTGTTTCAAGTCTTACGAGATCATGAGCTTTATGTGAAACAGGAAAAGTGTTCATTTGCCCAGCAGGAGGTGTCATTCTTAGGCCACATTGGGGGAGGTGGCCAAATTCGAATGGATGGAAGCAAGGTTCGGGCCATATTCGATTGGGAATCACCAACCAAGGTAACAGAGTTACAGTCATTCCTTGGGTTGGCAAACTACTATAGACGTTTTGTCAAAGGCTACTCCAGCATCACCATGCCATTGACAGACTTACTTAAAAAGAGAAAAGCATGCGATTGGAGCCCTGAGTGCCAACATGCATTTGATAAGTTAAAGCGTTCTATGACGGAGGAGCCCGTGCTTGCCTTGCCAAATCATCCTAAACCGTATGAGGTCCATACGGAGGCATCAGACTTTGCAATTGGAGGAGTGTTAATGCAAGATGGACATCCTGTGGCTTTCGAAAGTCGTAAGCTCAATGAAACTGAGAGGAGGTATACGGTCCAAGAAAAAGAGATGACCGTAGTGGTGCATTACTTGCGCGTATGGAGACATTACTTGTTGGGATCCAAGTTTATTATTTTCACAGATAATGTTGCAAATAGTTATTTTGTAACTCAGAAAAAGTTATCCCCCCAAACAGGCACGTTGGCAGGTTTTTCTAGTGGAGTTTGATTTCATCATGGAGTATAAGCCAGGGAAAGCTAACACCGTGGCTGATGCGCTGAGTCGAAAGGTAGATCTTGCAGCCATTAGTCGCCCTGAGAGTTCACTATTGGAGCACATCAAAGAAGGGTTGTCCCATGATCCCATAACTAAAACCCTTATAGAAAATATCGAAAAAGGAAAGACTAGACGGTTTTGGATTGAGGGAAACTTACTCTACACCAAAGGACACCGCCTTTATGTGCCTCAGTATGGAAAGTTGTGCAAGGAGATCATGCAGGAGTGCCATGACCCAAGATGGGCTGGTCATCCCGGTATGCATCGTACCTTGACACTTTTGGAGGACCATTACTATTGGCCACACATGGGCAATGATGTTGAGGCATATGTGAAAACTTGCCTTATGTGCCAACAAGACAAGGTTGAGCAGAGAACAACAGCGGGACTATTGCAGCCATTGTCCATACTAGAACGGCCATGGGAGAGTGTTTCCATGGATTTCATTGTTGGACTGCCTAAGGTGGATGGATATGGGAGTATCATGGTAGTGGTAGATAGATTTTCCAAGTACGAAACTTTCATTCCAGCAACCAAAGAGTTTCCTGCAGACGAAGCAGCCCAATTGTTCCTTAAAAATGTGGTAAAGTACTAGGGAGTATCGCAGACCATAGTTAACGATTGGGACGGGCGATTTACAGGACGGTTCTGGACAGAATTGTTCAAGTTATTGGGGTCAGACTTGAACTTCTCCACTAGCATGCATCCTCAAATAGATGGTCAGACCGAGAAAGTAAATGCTTTGTTAGAAGTATATCTTCGTCACTATGTGAGTGCTACGCAGCCTAACTGGCCAAAGTTATTGAATGTAGCCTAATTTTCTTACAACTTACAGCGGAGCAAGGCTACAAACCAGAGTCCATTCGAGATAGCAATAGGGCAACAGCCGCTCACACCTAGTGCTATTGTAATAGGCTATACATGACCAAATCCAGCAGCTTACAAGTTTGCTAAGCCTTGGCAAGAGCAAACTGACTTAGCCAGGGCTTGTTTACACAAGGCAGGAAAGCGCACCAAGAAATGGGCAGATAAAAAACGAAGGGATGTACAATTTCAGGTTGGAGATTTAGTCTTTGTCAAACTACACTTGGTGCTACGCAACCCAGGCATGCATAAAGGGCTTTTGCGAAGATATGAGGGTCCTTTTATAGTTTTGAAACGGGTAGGCAAGGTAGCTTACAAACTTGAGTTACCGGCAAAGCGTGATAAACGAGTCTTTGGTTGAAGTTGAACATGGATTGAGCAGACAAGACCTGTCCTTTGATCGTCAAATAAAGTCTTTGCTAGGCCATAGATATTGTCATATATCAGTTGTCTAAATTAAGGCAATCTTCTCCCATTTGTAGCTCTTATTTTTATTTTATAATTGCTATTGCATGCAATCTTACTTCAAAAATCATTTGCTTCGATCGAATAAAAGATATGTCACACGATAGATAATAGATATTCTTCCAGAATCTGAAGGACAAGGGCATAGGCTAATGAATTTTCGGTGAGAAAAGAATCAGGTGGGTGGGTAATGTAGGTTGTTTCGTTTGCTTCTCTCAAGAAAAAAGACAGCCTCTTCAGCTGCAGTCAAGTTCAGGCAATATTTCATGCTGGCGGCACATCTTTTCTCTATGCCATGAACAAAATTTAGTTGAATATTCGCCTTATTAGGTTGGTTTTAAAATTTAACTAACGCCTTAGAAGTAATTGCATTAATAAACCACATAAAACTAAAGAATATTGCTGAGATCTAAACAGAACCAATTCCACACTAGCTGTAGTCTCCATTCTCAAGATTCAAGAAGCCAGGAGCTGTGGACCTCTGCTTCTGATATATATTTTACCTCCCATCATGAATCTCACACCAGGAAAATCAAATTTACATCAAATATTTTATATTTTCATTTCCGCATGCAGATGGAGTTAAAGACTGATGGTTACTCCTCTTGCACCATTCACATAAGGCGAAGGTGCTGTCACCTCTGACGCATGCGAACCATGCCTTTTTGGGTCGTATTTTTCTCCATCACCCCAAAGAGCATATGCTTCTTCTCCATGGACGGCGTCGTCTCCAATCTCCAACTGGTTATCAGGCATTCTTAATGGGATACACAGCCTTATTAGTAGAAGAACTATTGTTGTGGATGTTACATTCCAAGCAATGATAAACAGGGCTGCTACCATTTGCTTCAAGAATTGAACCCCTCCGTTCCCACCATAAAATGCACCCCTTGTGTCGTTTGGTAGTATTAGCTTGCAGAGGTCTGGCTCTGCCAATAGCCCCGTGAGGAGGCCGCCCAACAGGCCAGCAACTGCATGCGTGTGAAATACACCCAGTGTATCGTCGACCTGCATGTAGTCACATATATAACAAAAGCACAAAATTAGATTCATAGTACTAGTATTTCGGAAGAATTTTAGGCCTTGATTATGCGGTAAACTTTGATGGCTTCAATATTGTGGCACGAAATTAATTATTCAGCTAGAATTAATTCAATTGGTTATCAATTCTTGCGAGTATTTATGGAAGATATTAAATTCCCAATTCTAGTTTTTGACTGGCAATATCAAAATTATATACATAGATATATATATATATATACATATATATATATATATATATAGAGAGAGAGAGAGAGAGAGAGAGAGAGAGAGAGAGAACAAATTAAAGAATAGCTCCATCTACTATCTAATATGATAGGATAAATAAATTTAAAAAAAATGCATATAAACAAACGTGTAGAAAAGAAATAAAGAAGGATTTCAAACTTGGGAAGCTGTAACCCAATGGGTGGATGTCAATTTTTTTTATATATCATGACCATGCGGTCTTCTTTTAATAATCCGTAAACAATGGTCAACAATTCAGTGCTCCGGCTATTTTGTTTGTTTGTTTTTTTTTAATGCTGATTAACATATAAATTCCATCACTGAGAGAGACTGGATGTTAATTTCCAAATGCGGGGCGGCCAACCTCATTATTTTCTTTTGGATAAACAATGACTTTTAAGTATGCAGAAAAGGGGGAACCGACAACCATCAACATTTTTGTATAAGCTGCTGTTTGTTTAATATTTTCCATCTGACTATACGATAATAATAATAATAAATAAATAAATCTCATTCATCAGCTGAAATCTCTTTTATATGGATGACCAACGATACGTTTAATTAATTTGATTTTGAAAATGGATGCAATATCGCAAGAGAAGAGGTTTGCGAGTCGAGGTGATGGTAGCTAGGTTCAGGATTTAATCTTGTAGCCTCTTGGATCATATGTGAACCGTGGTAGGGATGTGAGTCCTATTATATATTCAGTGAATTCGAACATTTCCCACTAAATCTAATGCTCTCACAGTCCAGTCAAAACTCAAAATCATCTACCTAATCTTAATCTTTCTAGAGTTTCGTCTAACTTTTTGAGTTCAAACATTATATATGTATAGATTCAATGCACAAAAGTGATGAAAACAATCAAACTAAGCCAAACACAAATCTAGGACTAGGATGCAAGCCACGCATTTACCGAAACAAAAAGAAGCAAAATTGTGGACAAATATTGTACGGTTAACTACCTTTTGTAGCCAACTGCATTTCTTGTGAAGGATCATCATGGATACCCACGGAATACTGCCAGAAAGCATTCCCATGACTATAGCAGCCCAGGATTGCACCAACCCTGCACAACAAAGCAACTCACTTATTTTAACTACTTCTAAATCGGAATAATTTCTGCAAAATTGCCCTATATATGATTCTCCAAATTATCGTTTCTATGAAGAAAATTAGGAACGGACCCGCTCCTGGAGTGATGCAAGCAAGTCCTGTCATCATTCCCTGAACAGCGCCAATTACGGAAGGCTTCCCAAAGAACACAACATCAAGAGATGTCCAGACAAGAAGGCTCGTTGCTGCGGAAACATTTGTGTTCAGTACTGCTATTGAAGAGTCAATATTTGCAGCGTATGGCGCTCCCCCGTTGAACCCTGACCATCCCATCCACAGCAAGCCAGCACCTGCAAGCATCAGCAAAACATTGTTCGGAGGAAATCTTTCTCTGTCGCTCTTTATCCTTGGTCCAACCTGTGTCATATTATTGTACATAATTCTAAGAATCAGTTTTATGGACATAATTGTAAACCTTGAAATCTGATAGTTAATTAAACAAGTGTGATTTATGTTACCCAATATGCGGCTGTGAGACCGGAGATCCCAGAGGCGAGGTGAATAACGTATCCGCCAGAGTAATCGATGACACCCCAGCGATAGAGAAAGCCTCCACCCCAGAGACTAAAAGCTCCGACAGTATATGAGAATATAAGCCATAGAGGCACAAAAGCCATCCACGCCTTAATATTCATGCGACCAAGAACAGAACCAGCGAGCAATATAAGAGTAATAGCAGCAAAAGTGAATTGGAAATATACAAGCGAAGCCATGGGATAAAGAGGCTCGGTGGCCCCATAGGTACCGTTCGTGACCTTCTGCCTGCGCTCAGGGACCTTGGCTCGGCCAACAAGGTACTTTTGGCCAAGAGCCGGCGCACCCTTCCCCCAGAAAGGGAAGAGTTCGTCACCAAACGCCATGCGGTAGCATAAAAGGACCCAACAAATGAGAACTGCTGCAAAGGCATACAGGGCCATGAAAGCTGAGTTGACGGCCCATTTTTTCTTTACGATACTTGCATAGAGGATTACAAGACCAGGCATGCTCTGAAGCCCGACCAGAGTTGATGCTATCATTTGCCATGCATTGTCTCCTTTGTTAAGCCATGGGGGCACTGCTGGAGCGATCTCGTGTGTCGTGTAGGCTATCTGATCGGCATCCATGGCTAAACTTAGCGTGAGGTGCGCAGGGTTGACCCAGAAGCATGCACCTGGGGCAAGTGTATTTGTTAAATGTCGTGTTTAACCACTATATATAAAAATTAATTTAGGTGGATTGTTAATAGAAGAAAGTGAGAATGCATTGTAGGTTAACATTCTTTTCCTTATTTTAACATAATAATTTCTTTTTGGAAAGTTCTTTGGAAAGTTCATATCAAGAATGATTTTTTTTTTTCGAATTAGACTTTGTCCAAGTTGAAAATTAGTGATTTGGTTGAAAGGGCTCTGTCTTTTGACCCACGTGTACGCCCCGAAACCGTTGCGAACTTGCTAAGTTTGGGATGGGTCAATGAATTTGATACTAGAACAACGGGACATATTGCAGTAGCATGGGGTCCTTGGAATATTTAACCTAATGCAATTGCAGTCTAATCAAAAGGGTTAAACTAATAAATGTGAGTAAATATATTAGGAATAACCGTATTGTATATTACGACATGATATTCGTAGTGGAAATTTTTTATATAAATAAGTCACTCTTATATAGATATCATATCATAATCTTTGATGTATCTAATCACATTTATGAATTTAATGAGAAGTAAGAAAATAGGTCTGCACATAGTATCATGTTTACATTAATTTTGTAGGCGCTGAACTGTTCTCAAAGTCCGATGGTTTCATAAAGTACTTGTATAGAAGTGAAAGGGATGCCCAAAAGAGCTGAAGAAACAGAGGAGAAAATAGTATATTTTTACATGAAAATTGCGTGTTGCAAAAAAACCAAGATCGTTAGGTGGAAGCTTGAAACTCATTCTAACCCAAGTCACTTGTCATTGGGGTGTTTCAAAGAAAACGAGAAAGAACGATAACTTGGCAAGTTAAACCAACCGCTTAAATAGTTCCGGACCTGTTTTTAATTTTGACAAACCAGCTCATATCGTCTTTTTACTCACAGGAATTTTAAGAACAAGGTTTGGATGAAGACTATGAGCAGTTTCCGAGATACCGTAGCAGAATTGCTTTTTGATACTACGTACTTTCTGTTCTTATAAAATATTAGATACGTTAAAGATTAATCAAAAAGAATATAATTTATGTTATTCAATAAAATCAGCATAATATATTGATTGACAAATACATGGAACAAGAAGACATCAAATCTTGGTCACTGATTGGCTGAAATTGCCCAACAAACTATTCCATGCCCTTTCTTGCATCTATGATTATCTTGCCCGCTGAATAGCAGAATAAAGTTAGTTGCAAAATCCTGAATGTCTTCATCAATGGAAAGGGTTGCAATAATATGAATGTGATTTTTCCAGTCAAGTTTGCCCCAGTTAATAAGTTGATAACAATGACGGTCACTATACCCGACGTCCCTTCTTTACATGGAATTTCTATAACTAAAGAATGGCTTTAGGTAATATATATATAAGGAGCGTTTGCTATCCATTTTCAACTTAATTAATGGACCAAAATTTTTTACCTTGATAAATATTTCCAGTGGAACATTAGAAACAGCAGCAAAACTCATTAGTAACCAGCACAGGCCTGAAGTATTCAATTTCGGCAAGAAGTCCTACCACAGGAACAACCCTGAGTTGCTTCTGCATGAAGTTTAGATTTAGAATCTTAGACTTAAATTTAAAGAAAAAGCCTATTAAAAATTATGAATTTCTCAAAACCTTAGAGATTAAGGGATCTGAATTTGCAACTACTTGAACAAAACACAAGTCCAATCCAATCTCTTCCTTAGCTTCTCTTAATGCAGTAGCACAGTCGCCCGCATCTCTTTCCTCCCATCGTTCCACCTTGCAACGCTACATCTTCTATTTCCTTTAAGAGAAAAATTCTCCAGGATCCAAAATTTTTGACTAGTTGAAATTCGAAACTGAAATATGTCACGTCTGTGAAGTTCTTTCTCTACGGGTAGGCCTCAAAATTTTTGGTGTTTCAAACATGATGACAAGTATATTTACAAGTTCAATGAAGAAATAAGTAAGCACTAAAGTGCAGGTCAATACGCTTATGAAGTGTGTTGAGGTCGCTTGTGGTCCTGCAACACAAAGAAGGTCAGAAGGGTATCGGAGTTGGTACTCCGGACCCTTCTTCGATGGTTAAGTCAGTATATGGGTATTTTAGGAATATAGTGAAGGAGATTCAGGGAAACAGAGAGATGTCCTTTGCCTTTGGGTTTGCTTACCCTTTTATAAGTGTTATGAAGACATAATGACAGGTGATTTGATGGTGATGTGACTCATGTCGAGCTATTTGTCTAGTGGTCAGCCCAACAGGCCAGAAGGGTACCGGAGTTGGTACTCCGGGCCCTTCTTCGATGGTTAAGTCAGTATATGGGTATTTTAAGAATATAGTGAAGGAGATTCAGGGAAACAGAGAGATGTCCTTTGCCTTTGGGTTTGCTTACCCTTTTATAAGTGTTGTGGAGACATAATGACAGGTGATTTGATGGTGATGTGACTCATGTCGAGCTATTTGTCTAGTGGTCAGCCCAGTCGGCCGGTCGCCCCTTCAGTAAATGTCAACTCTGCATTTAAGCCACCGTCAGAGGTGTCAGATTAGTGTCAGACGTGATTAGGCGATCGCCCTAAGGATTAATGGCGATCGACCGTGATCCTTTGTTGGGGCGGTCACCAACTATAGAGGTATAACAATTGTCCCCCCCGCGGTCCAAAATGGCGGTCATAAAGTGGCGCATCATTTTGGACATGTACCGACGACTGGAGTGGTGAAAGAGCTGTATGTGCTAAAGCGGGCCGAGCCCGGCTTTTACTATCTACAAGCAAGGGAGGGAGGGCGAATGGTCGTTGACTTACCGTCGAACGCTCATATGCGACGGGACCAGTTTTTCATAGTGACAAAGAGGGCGGACGCCGAATGGGGCTTTCGCCTGCGGTGGGGTATGAGGGCGAGAGCCAGTAACCAGACGGTGGCCCTAGAAGAGGCGGAGAAGGATCAGGTCCTCTTCTTTAGGGGCGGGGCGGTGAGCAGCAAGGCATACCTGATGTTCCGTAATATCCAGAGGGAGTGCCTGAGGCGAGACTTGAAAGATGTGCCGGAGGGATTGGTGCATCCCATAGGGCATCAGAGGCGACAACGGCTGTTACGGCGTCAAAGAGGTAAAAGTTTAATTTTTTACGTTTGAGTGTGAGTATGGCGTGCGGTGTATTGAAGATTGTTGACAAGCAGTGTTGCTTTTTGCAAAGGAGCGGGTGGCTGAAGAGGGGATAGAGGAGGTGGAGGAATGGGGGTTTGTGGGGGAGGCGAGAGTTGAGGCTGTGGAGGCTGATGCAAGAGTGATTGGTGTGGGGGAAGGGGAAAGCGATCGTCAATCGTATCAGGGAGGGGATGAAGGTACTTGTTCTAGTCACTCGTAAAGGTGAGAAAGTGTGCGAGTGTACTGACTTGGGTAATTGCTTTTGCAGGAATAGATCCAGTGCAGGCAGTTTTGGTAGAACGGGCGGCGAGGCAGGCGGCTGCGGAGAGGGCAGCGGCACGAAAAAGAAGGGGAAAGAGGAAGCTAGCCAATCCCGGAGATGCTGCGGAGGGTGAGGGAGCTACAGGAGCATCCGCTGGTCGTCAAGAAGCTGCACGGCATGCGACGCCTGCCGTGCCTACTATAGCACCGGCCGATCGATTTGTTGTGGAAGCTGTCGAGTCGAGCGGAGGGCCCACACTTGGGACAGCATCACAGCCAAGCACTGCATCTGAGAGGCCACGAATGGCGCATGGTGGTTAGAGTTTAGCTGCTGCAGGCATTCTGCGGAGCGGGCGGGTGCTAGATTTTGAGGCTGCGATAAGGTGGTCGATGAAAGGTCTGGGATGGAGTGACCAAGAAGCCTTGTCAAAAAAGAGCCCCGCGCAGAACTTAAATGCGGCGATGATTAGCTTGGTGGAAGCGCTGCACTGCCAAACGGTGTATACCTGTCAGATGGCGGGCTGGCAGGAAAAATTCAATCAGCAGGCGTCTAGGATAACGGAGCTATCCTGGTCACTGATTGGCTGAAATTGCCCAACAAACTATTCCATGCCCTTTCTTACATCTATGATTATCTTGCCCGCTGAATAGCAGAATAAAGTTAGTTGCAAAATCCTGAATGTCTTCATTAATGGAAAGGGTTGCAATAATATGAATGTGATTTTTCCAGTCAAGTTTGCACCTGTCAGTTAATAAGTTGATAACAATGACGGTCACTATACCCCATGTCCCCTCTTTTCATGGAATTTCTATAACTAAAGAATGGCTTTAGGTAATATATATATATATGTATAAGGAGCGTTTGCTATCCATTTTCAACTTAATTAATGGACCAAAATTTTTTACCTTGAGAAATATTTCCAGTGGAACATCAGAAACAGCAGCAAAACTCATTAGTGATTAGCACAGGCCTGAAGTATTCAATTTTGACAAGAAGTTCTACCACAGGAACAACCCTGAGTTGCTTCTGCATGAAGTTTAGATTTAGAATCTTAGACTTAAATTTAAAGAAAAAGCCTATTAAAAATTATGAATTTCTCAAAACCTTAGAGATTAAGGGATCTGAATTTGCAACTACTTGAACAAAACACAAGTCCAATCCAATCTCTTCCTTAGCTTCTCTTAATGCAGTAGCACAGTCGCCCGCATCTCTTTCCTCCCATCGTTCCACCTTGCAACGCTACATCTTCTATTTCCTTTAAGAGAAAAATTCTCCAGGATCCAAAATTTTTGACTAGTTGAAATTCGAAACTGAAATATGTCACGTCTGTGAAGTTCTTTCTCTACGGGTAGGCCTCAAAATTTTTGGTGTTTCAAACATGATGACAAGTATATTTACAAGTTCAATGAAGAAATAAGTAAGCACTAAAGTGCAGGTCAATATGCTTATGAAGTGTGTTGAGGAAGCTTGTGGTCCTGCAACACAAAGAAGGTCAGAAGGGTACCGGAATTGGTACTCCGGGCCCTTCTTCGATGGTTAAGTCAGTATATGGGTATTTTAGGAATATAGTGAAGGAGATTCAGAGAAACGGAGAGATGTCCTTTGTCTCTGGGTTTGCTTACCCTTTTATAAGTGTTGTAGAGACATAATGACAGGTGATTTGATGGTGATGTGACTCACGTCGAGCTCTTTGTCTGGTGGTCGGCCCAGTCGGTCGATCGCCCCTTCAGTAGATGTCAACTCTGCATTTAAGCCACCGTCAGAGGTGTCAGATTAGTGTCAGATGTGATTAGACGATCGTCCTAAGGATTAATGGCGATCGACCGTGATCCTTTGTTGGGGCGGTCACCAACTATAGAGGTATAACCATTGTCCCCCCCGCGGTCTAAAATGGCGGTCATAAAGTGGCGCATCATTTTGGACACGTACCATCGACTGGAGTGGTGAAGGAGCTGTATGTGCTAAAGCGGGCTGAGCCCGGCTTTTACTATCTACAAGTAAGTGAGGGAAGGCGAATGGTCGTCGACTTGCCGTCGAACACTCATATGCGACGGGACCAGTTTTTCATAGTGACAAAGAGGGCGGACGTCGAATGGGGCTTTCGCTTGCGGTGGGGTATGAGGGCGAGAGCTAGTAACTAGAGGGTGGCCCTAGAGGAGGCGGAGAAGGATCAGGTCCTCTTCTTTAGGGGCGGGGCGGTGAGCAGCAAGGCATACCTGACGTTCCGTAACATCCAAAGAGAGTGCCTGAGGTGAGACCTGAAAGATATACCGGAGGGATTGGTGCATCCTGTAGGGCGTCAGAGGCGACGATGGCTGTTACGGCGTCAAAGAGGTAAAAGTTTGATTTTTTACGTTTGAGTGTGAGTATGGCGTGCGGTGTAATGAAGA
>JBBYHO010013029.1:0-13119 GCA_038382025.1 Adansonia gregorii
TGTATCGATACAATGTTCATTGTATTGATACACATAAGGTTTTTGGACCAAATGTATCGATACATTATGCAATGTATTGATACATGCAGGTCACTTTCATGGTCTGAGCATTTTTGACTCATCCACCATTGATCAAAAACTCAATTTTAACTTGTTTCTTTGCATAAGGAAAGATTAAAACACATATCAGACTACAAAGTTAGACTTTTGAATTAATCATAACATCTGTTTGAAGTCTAAATTGGATCAAAAAAGGGTCAACATCATATGATCACCCTACTCTTTAGCTTGTTAACCAATATCACCATCACCACCCTATTTGCTAGAAAATCATTTCAACATTTAATCCAACCACCCTATGCACATCACATTGGTAGTAAGTTGCTTCCTACAACCACCCTATAGCCATCATGCTTAAAAACACCTCCAATTTGGCTCCAAAAGGCTAGTATAAATGGATCACTTCTACCTCAACAGAAAAAGGTTAGGTTCCAGCTCATTTTGACTTCCAAAAACACATTCACACACCAAGAAAACCAGAATCCCGTAGCTTTTCACCCACCACCCACAAACAGCCCCAAAACACTTACTTTCATCCACTATACACTCTAAAAATCACCCTCATCCATACCAGAACCAAAACCTTATCATTTTTCTCTTTTTCTTGCTTATTAACAACAATGAAAAGACAAAAATTCAAGCCATCTCTAATGCTCAAATCATTTGGCCAAGAAGTGAAGTTTTGTTCATATAACTTCCTACTCTATTACTCACATTTTTTGTTTTTTAGCACCTTCATCATTTTAGTGAGTTCTCCAAGTTTTCATCACCCTTTTAGGATTATCATGCATTATTATGGCTTTGGTTGTGATAGTTTAGGATTTGGATGCTTTAATGTTCCTTGGATATGCAAAAATGCCTCATTTCATCGTCATTAGTTTGATATCTCTTGCTCATGCATTTTATGCCATGTCCATGCATCTTGTTATTCTTAATCCATGTAGGAATCATTAGCCTAGCATATTTCAAGCACATTTACCCCTTAACTTGCATGAATCATTATCATTTTTAGCATCCATAGCATTTTCTTGTCAAAGTGCATAAAATTTTCTTTGTCTAGGTCATTAGTAAAATTAGCATCCCCATTCATGTTATATGCCCCCTTGTATGTTTGTTGTCAAAATGCATGCTTAATGGATGATAAAAACTAATTTTTGAAACCTCCAAGCCAAGCATGTTAACCTCAACCAATGAGGATTAGCAAGGACTTAGCATTTTCCTCAAAGTTAGCAAAATATCTTAGGGAAAATTAAGTTTTCCAAATCGGGAATCTTGGTTAAACAAGCTCAAATCTTATGATTTTCAAACAAAAATGGCTTTATACTCACCCCCGAAATGTTTATGCCTTTTTCTTGAGTCAAAACCTTGAATGGTGTGATCAACGGGCTATTTCATCATCCCAAACTACTCTGAGGCTGTGCAAATGAGTTCGTGATGCTCATGCCACTCTTTCCCTTCATTCATAGACATTTGAACATCAATGACTCCAGTTTGGACCCGCAGACATAAAAAAATGAGAAATATCCCCTACTTTGCCTTGTCCCTACTGGTAGCATAACTATTACAGATTAAAAAATCAGTTTAAAATCTTAAACAATTTTTCATGAATTTTTTGATATTTTTCTATCAAAGCATGTTGAATTATCTTTAAATCTGTGCTTATTCACCCCCGGATCAGTCTGTATGAGAAAGTTATGATTTTTCAAACCTAAACTATCAAGTATTTCTGGAATCTAAACATGTATTCTGGTTGGGCCATTCACACCTACTAAATGATTTTTCCAAATTTTTCAGACATTTTTCCTAAAAAGTTCATGGAATTCCCTTTCTAGAAGGGTATTATTTGTAATTTTTTGATACCAAATAAGTCCTAAATGATTTTTCAAAATTTGACACTCCTTGTCCCTCATATGCTCTGCTAGCAGTACAATCAATCTAAATTTGAAAATTTATTCCTTTGAAAAATGACTTCTTAGGACATTGGGAATATTTTTAGATTGACCCTCATCGAGTTAGCTTTCTAGCCATTTCTTTTCCACCTTCTAAATCCTTCCAACTAATTTAGAATAACTTTGGGAAGTTGGGCCATTCACACCTACTAAATGATTTTTTCAAATTTTTCAGACATTTTTTCTAAAAAGTTCATGGAATTCCCTTTCTGGAAAGGTATTATTTGCAATTTTTTGATGCCAAATAAGTCCTAAATGATTTTTCAAATTTTGACACTCCTTGTCCCTCATATGCTCTGCTAGCAGTACAATCAATCTGAATTTGAAAATTTATTCCTTTGAAAAATGACTTCTTAGGACATTGGGAATATTTTTAGATCAACCCTCATCGAGTTAGCTTTCTAGCTATTTCTTTTCCACCTTCTAAATCCTTCCAACCAATTTAGAATAACTTTGGGAAGCAGAATAGCGCGATGCTATCCCCTATTTTTGGTCATGGTCAAAATAAGTTGTCTTTTCGAATTTCGTCTTGAGACATTCGAATGTCCTTGTATCACCCCAATTAGACTCGAGAACATACTTTAACATCCCTCAAGCTTATATCAAGGCACAAACATATTTTGCATCTTTACCATCCTCATTCACAATAAATCTTTTTGCCAAAAATTGTTGAATGCTTACCCATTTTCTAAATCATGAAGTTTTGTCATCCACAGGGATATTCCGACCCCGTCTTTCCGAGGGGACACTCCAACCCCATTTTTCAAAATTGTCAAAGTAAAAATCTTTCTTTGTCAAAATTATTTGTTATCCACGGGGATACTCCAACCCTATCTTTTTGAAGGTATACTCCAACCCTATCTTTCAATTGCAATTAAATTCTCCTTCCCGGATTTCCATGAATATGTCAAACAAAACTTGTTTAATCAAGAAATCTAGATGCATCTCAAAAATTGTTGATTCGATTATTCCTAGATAATTGATGCTAATAGCGAGATAAATGCCCATAGTCCACCCATTTTCTTTATCATTGCATTGAATGATCCATGTTCTGTTACTTCATTTATTGCCTTATTAACATGATTTCTTTGTGATGATTATGTGCATTCATATTTTCAAAACATTTTCAAATAAAATTAAAGGTAATGTTCTGCATGGGTATCTCTCCAGTGCCTAAAATGGAAACATTCCATTTTCAAAGTAAAATCCAGAGGTCATTTTTATCAAAAATCGTTATATTCCCCATCTCTTCGGGGCATATATGTGGTTAAATCTTTTTCATCAAAACTTGGATTATTTTTATAAGATTCATGCATTAAAAAGGGCCATGTCAAAATAATGATAAATTAAAATTGAAAGAATCAAAACTGAGATAAGAAATAGTAAGGTACCGATTTCAGGCATCGTGAAGAGGTTCGTACCTCATCATGCGTAACCAACTCCCGAACCCAAACGATGAATCTTTGCATTATGTAAACCACGGGATCGATGTTTTGAGTTTCGTAACTCAAAACATAGATTTCAATAGGCATCCGATCATGCTTAGCCCGAAATGATCGGTAGCGACTCCAAGTGTTGGCCATTTCGTAATGGTCATCTATGACCAATAAGATGAGTGATTCGTCTTATAGTTTCCCTTCACTGTATCATAAGTCGAGAATCTATACATTCTCGTTCTTATCACAACTCCAAAGAATAGTCTCAGTCAAACACACATTTTTAAGTCAGAAAAATATTATAAGTCGTACGCACTCCTAAAGCTACGATGATCCACCCTGGGGTACGTTGTGACAATCATAACCATATTCTTAAGAATTATCATTGCATAAGATCTAAAATTATAATCTCACCGTTACCTCTATTTCATAGCTTTTATCATTCATCCACTAAGGTCCAAAATTATTATCCCGCGATGATCATATTTTTAAGAATTTAGCTGTTAAATAGGATCCAAAATTATAGTCTCGCCATTACAGCTATTTTGGAGCTTTTATCATTGACTAGTGCTTAAAGTTATTATCTCGCATCATCAAAGTATTGCATGTTACTATGTCGCCATTAACCAAATGATTAGAATTTCGTGAAGTTCAGTACATGCTCGATCATCAAAAATCTGAAAACGTAACAAAATATCTATTTAATTCTTTTAATGAAATTAGTTGTCACTTTTAATAAAATAATATGCATAGGTTTTAATGAAAGGAAAATGGATATTTTAAACTTTTATTTGAGAATTAGAAAAATTAAACATAAATGAATAGCTACACACGGTTTTTTCAATCAGTAGAATCCAGAAAAGATGAATAAGCCCATCTTAGCCTTTTACAAAAATCTAATTTCCTTTTTTATTTTCAACTATGGTTTAAAATTATTACACCTTCATAGAATTTCTCTCTTTTTTTGGGTCCTCCAAGAACATTCATTGTCTGCTTTTCTTGGTTACCTACCTAGAGATTCTGTAAAGAGTAATATATTTTTAATTTTCTTTCAGGAGCAATTAAAAAACTTATTTTGTTTTTAATGGGAAAGGTTTTTATTTTAAGAATTTAAACTTGAGTTTTTGCCAAAGGATGTATTTAAGTATTTTATTGAATATTTCATAAGTTTTATTAGATTTATTAAAAAAATCAGCAATATTCAGGACCTTCTGTGTAAGGTTGCTCAAATGTGGATATGCAGAGAATACGAAAAATTAGTTGAAGATAGTTATCAGTATTATGCCAAACCAAAAACTCTTACAAGATACAAAGCTTCATCAAATATACAATACAAATCTCTCCATGAGTTACATGCATAAATACAATGACTTAATTCCTTCTACAACATAGACAATCGACTCTCCGTAACTAGCTTAAAGGCATAGATTATCACCAACAACCGAACTTAGGTCATTCTGTGATTCAAGCATTTTTCAATTACCTATAGTAATGATGGCAAGACAAAATAGCCCTAGAAGATGGATGAAAAGAGGGCCAGTCAAAACCTCTTGGCCACCAATAATCATCTGGGCCATATTCCATGCTTCTTCAAAAAAGCAGGTTCTAATGACCAATAAAAACAGGGGACCTACTTATAACGGCTAGCAAAAACCATCATTAAATACCACCTCACATATTCCCACCAATCCTTTTAAAGTTAACACCATCACCTTTGCTCAAAAAAGCTCTTAACCCTCAAATAGTTCAACTCACAAGACACGGCTACCAACCTTTACCGTACTGTCATATTTATAGCCCTAAAATGAATCAACTTCTGTTGCATTAATTTGATATCATAATCAACAAATTCGATGCCTTCTTGACACGTGGTTCATATATCTCGTACAGCACGTCACCATAATATCATGTATCTTCCTAGTAACCATATCCTAATCCATTCAAATCCTCTTCAAAAACCAATATCCCAGGGTTAAGTCACAATTAATATAGCCAACACCATCCTTATGAAAAAAAGTGAACATGTCTATATCTTACGCTTTAACCTTTGGAAAATAGCCAAACCAAATAAACAATTAGGGTACGTAAAACTTTCCATAATCCAAACTTGTTGAATACTTTTTTGCTTTTCTTTTGACACTAGTATTTCATAGTACACGTGCACAAACAAAAATGCTTCATCATGTCCATATTTATTGGGTAAAACCAAAATCTTAACGTACAAAGAGAGAACATTCCATCTAAACCCATAATTTACCAAAAAGGACTAAACCCGTCGAATTCAATGAAACATTTCACCATAGCTAGTGTTTGTCCATAAGGCAAAGGAGAGAAACCACATAAAATCACTTTGCCATATCCGTATATTGTGTAAAAAATTGCAAGCAATAAATACAGAAGCTCATTTCACTAGATATAAAAAAATAAAATATGCTTTTGCCAAACAAAAATTTCTTTTCTTGATATCAAGCATTCTTACAAGATACAAAACTTTATCAAAAACATAGAACGAATCATTTTATAATACTTATTGGTACAATCCTTCTATAATACATCTAATAAAGGTGTGAAATGCAAATGCAAATGCAAATGAGATTAGCTAATTTACGTGTGCATGATACAACATAATTTCCTATAAAATTGCTACACAGAAAAACATTATTATGCTGAAAATTCAAAATAAAAAACTTAGAGAATCCCAGACTGTACTTAAGTATCCTTATCTCCCATATCCATCAAAGTGGAGGCCAAAGCTAAGAAAGAGGCAACGCACAACATTTAATCAAATTGCATCCTTAGAAATTGTCACCCAATGGACAAAAAGCATTTAGGTCGTTCAAGGATAGAGAAAAAATATAAAGATTGAGGCATCGCCGCTCTATATCCACAGGGTTGTTTAAAGAGCATGTGACACATCTATGGCTAGTGGGTGAACAAAAATAGGGATCCTTATAATGGCTAACGAAATAGAGAACTTCCTTATAATGACCAACAATAACATTCTTCAAATACATGTATAAGATAAAAAAATTATAAAATTGATATAAATAAAAAATGCATGTTACATGAATACACAAATTACCAGGTGCCCTTAATCTCTTACAAAGACTAATGCTCCTTTCTGCTTATTTTAAAGTATGACAATTACACAATTTAGAAAATTGCCTCACCATAGCCAATGTTTACCTAGAAGGCAAGGAAGAGAAACCACATATAATCACTTTGCCATATCCATACATTATGCAAAAAAAAAAGAAAAGAAAAGAAATACAAGCAATAAACACAGGTGCTCATTTTTACTATCTACAAAAAACACCAAATACGCTTTTGCCAAACAAAATTTCTTTTATTGATATCGAGCATTCTTACAAGGTACAAAGCTTAGTCAAAACATATAATAGAAATCTCTCCACCAGCTACATGGATGAACTGTTCATGACATATATGCTGCCTTTTTTCCCTTAAAGTTAAGGTTTGGGTTTTTGTTGGACATGTAGTTGATGTTAGGATAATACTTATTCATGTTTCCTATGCATAAATTTGTCTTTCATTTCTGCTTCTGCAAGTTCAATGTTATGTTACTTAAAATTTTAAATACCTACTTTGAAGTATATGATGGAGCTGTACTCTTTTTATTTGAAAGGATTTTTTGGGTTGCAATTGTTCTCTTTAAAGTTCTTTGCCTCAGATTGAATTAAAAGAAATGAAAAAAGAATCGACATCGTTGTTACATCAATCCTACTTACAAGGGTAATAGTGGATAATGGCTTATAGGTAAGGTTCCTAATATTCATGGTCTTTACCAAAACAACACCTCATCATTTCTACTTTGGATAAGTCTTTTAACTAATCTGGTTGACACCTGCAGTGTAGCACGGGTCATTTTGCTTATTTTGTTTATTTTTCCAACTAAGTAACCATATTTATTCATATTTCCAACAAGGTTTTTTCAGTCGCCATTACTTCAAACTATCCTTAAACTAAATTAGAATTTGGTAGGGCGTGTTGTTTTTTAAAAAAATAAATTTCAAACTATAAGTTATTCTGGTAGTTGTTATTATCAAAGCAAGTAATTTTTTATAACTATTTAAATAATAAGATTTAAAAGATATAAATATCATTTTTTGTTATTATTTTAATTTTTTATTTTTAATAATCTCTTATATTGAGTTAATGTTACTTAACTCATAACCTTAAATTTAATAGTGAACTTTAGTAAAAGTATAAATATAAAATAAAGATTAAAAACAAAATCAATCTCAAATTGTGATTAATTAATTATTAAAAAGTAAAATTCAACGGGTTGAGAGATGATTATGACAAGTTATTCAAAACAGCTAGCGATTGGAATTGTTTATGGATCAAGTTAGATCATGATTTGAAATTTTTTTAAGTCAATCTGAATCAACTTTAGATTGGACTTAAAAATACACATTATAATTTAAAAAAATTAAAATATTAAGAAATTTATATTAATATATTTATATTTTTATAATTAAATTTAAATAACAAAATATTTTTATTAAATAAATAATAATTTAGTTTAGACCAAACTTATTAAATTACAAAAAAAATATTATGTAAGAATTCGATTAATGGATACTTATAAAAATTGGATAAAAAATTTTAATCATTATTTTAAGAAAAATTATTTATATTTAATACATTATTTTTTATTCAATTAAAAAAAAACTCATTTTTTTGGATTGACGATCTCAATTACTAATAAGTTAAGATTATGATGAGCCAACGCTAATAAACACGTACCAAGAGTAGTTAAAATATTACTTAAGAAAAAATATTTGCCTCTAATGCACTGTTTTCATTAAGCTTAAAGGTCACGAAACCAAGCATAAACTACTATGAGTATGTATCTAATATTTTTATCCAAGCATAAATTTTTATCCACATTCATTGGCATGATATTAGTTAACAAAGCTCAGTGTATGGCGGTAGCAGCAATAATGGGAAATTTTTATCAAGCAGAGCTCTTATTAGGCATGCTACAAAACATACAAACTAAATTTGATTGCAAGGGAAAAAAAGGGGAAAGATGTCAGAACAGGTTATTATTGCTCGACCGAGTATTTGAATTAGCATTATTTTGTCCGGTTATATAATTGTAGCAGCTAGCTATTGTTTACTTGTGGTGAATTATCTTGTAGGCTGCTTCACTTTTGAACATCTGGATTATGGTTATTCCATTTTTGACGTTAAATTAGGGCAACTTTGAGTTGGATCAAATTCTATTGATGATTGCCTTTATTACTTCATTTATAAGACAACTTGAAGAGCAGTCGGGTGTGAAAGCATTGAAACAGTGCCAAGCTGAAAGCTTAGAGGCTCAAGCTTAATTCGATTCAAAAACTCAAGATTCAATATGCAGTTTGAGTTCAATTGAGCTTCATTTTCTGTATTCAAGCTCGAATCTCAAGTTATTTAAATTGCTTAAGTTTATTCAAATGTGGTTCAAGTTCAATTAAGCTTCATTTTCCTCGTTCAGGCTGAAGCTTGACTATGTGTTACTTGAGTCACTCTCGAGTTTGGCTCAATTGAGATTGATATATTGTAATTAGTGTTGATGGATAAATTTACCATCATGTTATAGGTGGATATTGAAGTTTAACACTATACTTTGATTAATATTTATTGTTATACTTTTGAGATCAGGGTAAATTTGATATTATACTATTATTTGATTGAATTTGATTATTATTTTTTTTTAATTTTGTCATTGGCTCAGAAATTTGAAGAGAGAAATGACTCTCAATTGAAGAAGAGAATTTATTATTTCTTGATGCTGAATACAATAGAATGACCCTTATTTATACTAGTTTCATAGTGGTTATGATTTGTACTCCTAAATGATAACTCCTAGAAGATATTATCAATTATAAGATAATTCCTAAAAGATAACTCTTAGAAGATATTATCAATTACAAGATAATTTGATTTATAAGATTATTTGATTTTTATCTAATATGATCAGTTATAAAAAGATATTATCTTATGATCTTTATCATTCTCTATTATCTTTTGATTTATCTTTTGATCCTTATCATTCTCCCCGGATTGGACTGGACTCGCCTTCGAGGCAAACTCAACATTGTCCTTAAAGTATGGCGAAATATCGGTAATATTGAAAGTAGCAGAGACTTCATGAGCGTCTGATAGTTCCACTTTATATGCATTGTTGTTGATTTTTTGCACAACTTTGAATAGACCATTGGCTCTGGGTAATAACTAGGAATTTAGTTAGTTTGGAAATCGTTCCTTTGGCAAGCGTATCCATACCAAATCTTCTACTTTGAAAGTCTTTTTCCTCCTATGCTTGTCACACTGAGCCTTGTATCTTAAGTTTTGCTTTTGGATTCCTTTCTTTAACAACACTTCAACTTGTTGTTGAACTTCAGCATGTTCTTGGGGACTCATCTTTTAAGCAGGTTTATTAGGAAGCACTGCTCCTGGGTTTAGGTCAATTGCATGTTGAATATCACGTATGGGTGGCAATCTAGGTGGAATTTCGTTGGGTACGACATCCAAAAATTTAGCTAGCAATTGTTTAATTTCTAGCGGAATGGTGGTCCCTTCATTTGACTCAAGCAACAAGATCAATCCCATGGTTTGGGCTTCTGCTTTTGTCACCTTGAATTGTTCCTTGGCAATTAAGGACAGTAGCAGCTTGGACTCATTTTTGCTTTGGTTATATTCACTAGATAGAAATGGTGCTAGCTTGATCTTTACTCCATCTTTCACAAAGGAATAAGTGTTCGCATTACCGTCATATAAAGCATGGCGATCATATTGCCAGGGTCTCCCTAGTAGAAGATGACAAGCATCCATGGGAACAACATTACACCATACTTCATCTTGATATTTCTTGCCAATCGAAAAAGAAATAAGGCATCGCATAGAAACTTTAACCTTATTTCCTTTGTTGAAGCATTATAATTTGTATGGATATGGGTGAACTTGAGTGGATAGGTTCAGCTTCTCAACCATGTAGTTGGATACTACATTCTCACAGCTTCCATTATCAATGATTACATCACATACTTTGCCTTGGGTAGTACAGTGGGTGTGGAAAATATTATGATGTAGCCATGGCTCCTCTTTTGCTTGCATTGTGTGCAAGCTTCGCTTGACCACCAGTGTTTCACCATGGTCGGCAGGCATGACTTCTTCATCAAATATTGGCTCCTTATCAAATATGGGCTCGTCTTTTTCTTCAGATGCTGTATAAGCTTTTCCTTCAATAATGGTGACGACCTTACGGTTGGAACATTCTAAAGCAATGTGGTCGAAACCTTGGCATTTAAAGCACTTAAGTGCTTTAGAGCTAGATTCTCTAGCAGTTTTAGGTAGAGGCTTACTTCAAGAGCTAGGTTGCTGAACTGGAGTTTTACAGATATCTGAAGGATTCTTAGTAAAGGAAGGAGGTTGGTAAAAAAGTGGTCTAGGTAATTACTTCTCAACATGGATGGCTAGACAAATGATGTCATCTGAAGTCCAGTATTGTTGAAGCTGGACCTGATGGGCAATCTTAGTGTTCAACCCTCCAAGGTAATGGGCTATTGTTTGCTCTTCATTTT
The DNA here is from genome assembly GCA_038382025.1 of Adansonia gregorii. NCBI lineage: Eukaryota > Viridiplantae > Streptophyta > Magnoliopsida > Malvales > Malvaceae > Adansonia > Adansonia gregorii. Next base: position 11,038 of record JBBYHO010013029.1, read on the forward strand.
CTTGGATATCACATTTCATCATGAACTTTTCAAGTTCCCTAGTATATTCCTCTACGGATAGAGTCTTTTGGCAAAGATTATGTAGTTGAAGAAAACAATATTGATAATAATGTTCGGGTAAGAACTTACGTGTGAGCTCACGTCGCATCTTTTTCCATATTCGAATCTTGCTTTTCCCTTCATGCTCACGCTTCCTCTTATGATTTTCCCACCATATGGAAGCATGCTTATTAAGCTTGATGGCAATAATTTTGACTTTTTGGTCCTCTGGCACCTCTTTATATTCAAAGACTCGTTCAACTGTTTAGAGCCACTCTACGAACTCATCTAGTTAGAGCTTTCTTTCAAAATCTAGAATGTCCACTTTGATATCACTGTTGCAGACTATCGGTCTCCAAGGCTAACGATTGCCTATTGATGAAGTATTGCTACTATTCGAATCATCTTTTATTTGCCTTCTTTGTGCATCCAATTGGGCTCGTTGAACATTCACCATCTTTTGTAATAATTTAACTTGTCATCTCAATTCTTCTATTTTAACTTCGTGCACAGATCTTCATCTTGGAGGCATATTATAGGGTGGCAGGTGATGGTTGGGTGACGTGGTAATGACTAGACAAAGGGTTGACATGGATGATGATATGGCGAATGTGGCATGTTATATGTGGCTGATGCGTCACTGACTGGAGACCTCAGTGCTGACATGGTAGCTGACGTGGTTGTCTTCAACCTCTGGCTGGCGCGTGCAGTGTGTGGTCTTTCGACGATGGCGTGCAGGAGCACGTGCTATACCTTTTGGCTATGGAACTTTTCAATCCAAGGTTTTTTGACCTCCTGAACACAATGGAGACCTCTTTTTGGCTGAAAAAAGACCGAAACTATGAATTTCGAAGGTGACAATGACAACTCTTATCGGACTACTTCAAAGTCTTCAACTTCAGCCTGTTTTTCAGACACTCCCCGTCTCTGAAACTCGGCTCTGACACCAAAAATGGCTCAGAAATTAGAAGAGAGAAATGACTCTCAATTGAAGAAGAGAATTTATTATTTTTTGATGTTGAATATAATGGAATGGCCCCAATTTATACTAGTTTCATAGAGGGTTATGACTTGTACTCCTAAAAGATAACTCTTAGAAGATATTATCAATTACAAGATAATTCCTAAAAGATAAATCCTAGAAGATATTATCAATTACAAGATAATTTGATTTATAAGATTATTTTATTTTTATCTAATATTATTAGTTACAAAAAGATATTATCTTGTGATCTTTATCATTCTCTATTATCTTTTGATTTATCTTTTGATCCTTATGAGTCATTTAACTTTGATTTTGAAATATTTGAAGATAAAATTAATTTATAAAAATATAAAATTAAAATTATTTTACAAAAGTCTAGAATTTTTTTATCATTTTTTATTAATTAATGTATTAAACCCTCATTATTAAAGTGAAATATTTAAAGCAATATTTTTTATTATATTTTTTTCTTAAAATCATACAAGATTAAAGTTGAGTGACAAAATTCAATTAAAATTTAATAGTAAAATTTAATCAAACAAAGTTTGAGTAACAAAATTCAATGGAGTTAAACTATAGTGGCAAGATTCAATATTCACTTATAGTGTTGTGACAAATTTGCTCTTTAACCTATGTAATTATTGGTTTTAAACATTAAAATTTTCATTTATTTGTATGGATTATTATTTCAAACATTGTCAATGGAGTTGAAAATCTCCACAAACAAGATTCATCAGATGAAACGTGTCCCATTTTTTAATTCCTTAAATATACTTTAACGTTACGTTTAGTTTATTGGAATGAAATAAAGCTATAATAGAATAGCTATTTTGTGGGTTTGGAATAGAGCAGGAATAATATACAATAGCTGTATGCAGTAGTTTAGTTCAGGAGGGCTTAGAATGACTATTTAGTGATTTTTTAGAATAAGGCCATAATAAGCTTTTTCGCGGAATAGCAATTATGTAAACCAAACAACAACATTACTATAGTATGTTGGAATATAGCTATAATTAAGAAATATTTATCATCTCACTAGCACGACTTGTGAAGTTTTT
>JBBYHO010013123.1:0-28195 GCA_038382025.1 Adansonia gregorii
ATTCAACATCATTAACATACAAATCTTTAATAAACTCAAAACCAAGTAATTTAGTTTGCAATGAAGTAAGCAATGCAAACCTTCTAGATAATGCATCAGCTACAATGTTTTCTTTTCCACTCTTGTACTTAATCATAAAAGGAAATGTCTCAGTAAACTCAAACCATTTAGTGTACCTTTTATTAAGCTTACCTTGTGATTTCAAATACTTCAAACTCTCATGATCAGAAAGGACTATGAATTCCTTTGGCCATAAATAGTGCTACCATGTTTGTAAAGTTCTCACTAATATGCACAACTCCTTGTCATAAGTAGGATAGTTTAATGTTGCCCCACTAAGCTTTTCACTAAAATAAGCAATCGGTTTGGAATCCTGCATCAAAATAGCTCCAATTCCAATTTCAGATGCATCATATTCAATCTAAAAAACTTTATCAAAATTAGGCAAACATAACAAAGGTGCATTAATCAACTTATCTTTCAACGTATTAAAAGCTTTCTCATGCCCATCATCCCATTTAAACATAGCATTCTTTTTAACAAGTTCATTTAAGGGTGCTGCAATAGAACTAAAATCTTTTGCAAACCTTCTATAAAAACTTGCTAAACCATGAAAACTCCTTACCTCATTCGTGTTCCTAAGTGTTGGCTAGTCTTTAATTGCCTTAATCTTATCTTTATCTACACTTATTCCATGCAAACTTACAACAAAACCAAGAAAAGCAATGGATTCCATGCAAAACGCACATTTCTTAAGATTAGCGTACAATTTATGCTCCTTTAAAACACTAAAAATAGCATGCAAATGTTTAACATGATTATCCAAATTTTTGCTATACACTAAAATATGATCAAAGTAAACCATAACGAATTTCCCAATTAAAGAATGCAAAACATGATTCATCAACCTCATAAAGGTGCTTGATGCATTAGTCAAACCAAACGGCATCACTAGCCACTCATCTAAATCGTATTTTATCTTAAATGCAGTTTTTCATTCATCACCTTCTTTCATGCAAATTTGATAATAGCCATTATTTAAATCAATTTTAGAAAATATACATGAACCATGCAATTCATCAAGCATATCATCTAACCTAGGAATAGGATGTCTATACTTTATAGTGATTTTATTGATGGCTCGACAATCAACACATGCGCTATGTTCCATCTTTCTTTGGCACCAAAATCATAGGAACTGAACATGGGCTAAGACTCTCTCTTATGAACCCCTTTAAAAAGAACTTTACAAATGATCTCACCAAAATAGCAAGTAACAACAAAGTTATTAGAACTTTGATTAATCAGATCAACAAAGAAGTGAAATCAACAAGAATTATGAAAGGAAACAAAATTAGCAAGAAATATCTAGGGAAAAGAAATCAATGAAAAGAAACAAAAAGTTTTTTGCATGATATGAATATAAAGATCTAATAACAATATTTTTTTTTAGATGGAAAAAGAGATATAACATTGGAACACTCTCTTTTTTGCTTTTTTTACTTTTTTTGCTTTCTTTTTTTTTCTTTTTTTGTATGGTGGAAGCACAAACTATAATAGAAAAAAATAATGGAATTACGATATAAAAGATAGATTACATTAACTTTCAAGAACCAAAGCTCTGATACCAAATAATGCAAACCTTAGGATAAAAAAATAAACTAAAACATGATTGGATGGAATTAGAACCTTAGGATCATCTTCAAAGTCAAGCAAAGAGAACTTAAACCCAATTAAACTATTGATTAGAACCAAAGTTTTAACAATTTTGATCACCACAAGTTACCCTAATAAGATCAAATTGAGTTCTTGTTTAAAGAACAAAGAAGAAATTCTCACAAAGTGAAAAAGTTCTCACAAAGTGAAGAAACTCTTAAGTATTTTTTTTTATATTCAAATACGCTAAATTATATGAATAAGACTCCCTTGGATAGGCCTAAAATCTATTGAACCCTAACTGAACTTGGAAACCCAAATCAATAAGGAAAAATGTATTCCTAATCATAATCTACTTAGGACTTATCTAAACAACTTAAAATCCTAAACACAATCCTAATCAATGAAGATAAAGTCTACTCCTCTTCATAATCTAATTAGAAATTATCTAAATAAATAAAAAAAGTGAAAAGTAAAAAAATCAAAAAATCTAAAGTCCTAATCTATAGACCTATGAATACATGCAAAATTGGGCTCCATTCATCTTGCACATGTGAATTGGGCTCCAAGCTTTATTCATCTTTCCTTTTTAGCCTCAACACAATGTAGAAAAGTGATCAATCTTGGAAATGCATCTGATTCATTTTGAATAGCCTCTTTTGCTTACATTTTCATGATTAGTCCTTGTAAAGCTTGCTCTACGCATTAAGTCTTTGCCCTAGCCATTGGACCTCAATTCCTTGCAAAGGATCATAAGAATGGTTGGAAATAGGTGTTTATGCAATTTGATGGAAATAGGTGTTTATGCAATTTGATCTCCATCATAATAATCTCCTTTTTTCATTATTCGGCACCATATACATATTCTCCTTATTGGGATAGATGACATTAACAACTTGGCTTAATAAGAAAAGCTTTTCTTTCCACCATTTCTTAGAATCAATGTTGTACCGTCAATCATGACAAACAAGGATGCCTATAATAATATTCTTTTTTTTTTAAGATTCGGCACCACAGACACGTTCTCCTCATTGAGATAGATGACATTGTTCTTTAGCTTGATTAGAAAAGCTTTCCTTCCCCTCATTTTTTGGAATGAATGTTATTTAATTAATCATGACAAACATGGATACACGTATTAATCTCTTTTTTTTTATGATTGGGCACCATAAATCATTCTACTCATTTGGATAAATGACATTGATGTTTTGGCTTGATAAGAAAAGCTTTTCTTGTCACCATTTTTTGGAATCAATGTTTCCTATCTATCATGGCAAAAATAGATGTATGTAATAATCTCATTTTTTTCATAATTGGGCATCATAAACACATTCTCTTTATTGGGATAGATGACATTGACACTTTGGCTGGATAAGGAAAGCTTTTCTTCCCACCATTTTATGGAATGAATGTTATTCACTCAATTGTGACAAACATGGATGCACGTAATAATCCTTTTTTTTCATGATTGGGCACCATATACACATTCTACTTGTTGGGATAGGTGACATTGATGATTTGGCTTGATAATAAAAGCTTTTCCTCCCACCATTTTTTCGAATCAATGTTATTCCTTCAATTGTGACAAACATGGATGCACATAATAATCTCCAATTTTTCATGATTGGGCATGATATACACATTCCCCTCATTGGGTTAGATGACATTGATGATTTGGCACAATAAGAAAAGCTTTTCTTTCTCCTATTTTTATGGAATCAATGTTATTCCCTTAATATTATTTCATAAATCATGACAAACACGGGCGTACGTATTAATCTCTTTTTTTTTAATGATTGGGCACCATAAACCCATTCTTCTCATTGGGATAGATGACATTGATGATTTGGCTTAGTAAGAAAAGCTTTTTTTTCCACCATTTTTTGGAATCAATGTTATTCTGTCAATCGTGACAGACATGGACGCATGTATTAATCTCTTTTTTTTATTAGGCACCATAAACCCATTCTATTCATTGGGATAAATGACATTGATGCTTAGGCTTGATAACAAAAGCTTTTCTTTCCCTCATTTATTGGAATAAATATTATTCAGTCAATCGTGACAAACATGGATGCATGTATCAATCAACTTTTTTTCATCATTGGGCACCATAAACACATTCTCTATTGTGATAGTTGACATTGATACTTTTGCTTGATAAGAAAAGCCTTTCTTTACACCATTTTTTGGAATCTATGTTATTATGTTAACTATAACAAACATGGATGCACATGATAATCTTTTTTTTTTTCATGATTGGGCACCATAAATATATTCTCCTCATTGGGATAGATGACATTAATGCTTTGGCCCGAGAAGAATAGCTTTTCTTTACACCATTTTTTGGAATCAATGTTATTACATCAATTATGGCAAACATGGATGCACGTGATAATATCCTTGTTTTCATGATTGGGCACCATAAACATATTCTCCTCTTTGGGAGAGATGACATAGCTGCTTTGGCTTGAAAACAAAAGCTTTTCTTTTTGCCATTTTTTTGGAATCACTATTATTTCGTCGACTGTGACAAATATGGATGCATATAATAATCTTGTTTTTGTCATGATTGGGCACCATAAACATATTCTCATCATTGGGATGGATGATATTGATGATTTGGCATGATAAGAAAAGCTTTTCTTTTCATCATTTTTTGGAATCACAATTATTCTGTCAACTGTGACAAACTCAGGTGCGCATAATAGTCTCATTTTTTTTGATGATTGGGCTCCATGAACACATTCTTATCATTCAGATAAATGACATTGATGCTTTGGCTTGATAAGAAAAGCTTTTTTTGCACCATTTTTTGGAGTCAGTGTTATTTTATCAATCGCGACAAACATTGATGCACGTAATAATCTTTTTTTTTCATGATTGCGCACCATAAACGCATTCTCCTCATTGGGATTGATCATATTATGGCTTTGGCTTGATAAGAAAAGCTTTTCTTTACACCATTTTTTGCAATCTTTGTTATTCCATCAATTGTGACAAACTTGAATGCATGTAATAATCTCCTTTTTCTCATGATTGGGTACCATAAACATATTCACCTTACTGGGACATGACATTGATCCTTGTGCTTGATAAGCAAAGATTTTCTTTACACCATTTTTTAGAATCAATGTTATTCTGTCAATCGTGACAAACATAGATGCATGTAATAATCTTCTTTTTTTCATGATTAGGCATCATATGCACATTTTCCTTATTGGGATAGATGAGATTGACATTTTGGATGCATGTAATAATCTCTTTTTTTTTCATGATTGGGCACTATATGCACATTCTCCTTATTGGGATAGATGAGATTGACATTTTGGTTTGATTAGAAAAGCTTTTCTTTACACCATTTTTTTGAATCAATGTTATTTTGTCAATCATTACAAATATTGATGCACATAATAATCTTCTTTTTTTTCATGATTTGGCACCACAAACAGATTCTCCTTACTGGGATAGATGATATTGACAATTTGGCTTGGTAAGAAATGCTTTTCTGTCATCCATTTTTTGGAATCAATGTTATTCCGTAAATTGTGATAAACTTGGACACACATAAGAATCTCCTCTTTTTCATGATTGTGTACTATAAACACGTTCTCCTTATTAGGACAGATGACATTAATGCTTTAGCCTGAAAAGAAAAGATTTCTCTTCCCACCATTTTTTGGAATCAATGTTACATTAATCGTGACAAACATGGATGAACATAATAATCTTTTTTCTGTTGATTGGGCACCATAAACACTTTCTTTTCATCGAGATAGATGACATTGATGCTTTGGCTTGATAAGAAAAGCTTTTTTTTCCAACATTTTTTGGATTCAATTTTATTCTGTCGATCGTGACAAACATGGATGCACATTTTAATCTCTTTTTTTCATGATTGGGCACCAAAAACACATTCTCCTCATTGGGATAGATCACATTGAGGATTTGGCTTGAAAAGAAAAGCTTTTCTTTCCACCATTTTTTGGAATCAATATTATTCTATCGATCATGACAAACATAGATGCACATGTTAATCTCTTTTTTCATGATTAGGCACCATATACATATTTTCCTGATTGGGATAGATGACATTGATGATTTGGCTTAATAAGAAAAGCTTTTCTTTCCCTCATCATTTGGAATCAATGTTATTCCGTCAATTGTGACAAATATGGGTGCACATAGTAAACTCTTGTTTTTCATGACTGGGCACCGTAAACACTTTCTCATCATTTGGATGGATGACATTAATGATTTGGCTTGATAAGAAAAACTTTTCTTTCTACCATTTTTTGGAATCAATATTCTTCCATCAATCGTGACAAACATGGATATAGGTAGTAATCTCTTCTTTTTTCATGATTAGGCACCATAAATATGTTCTCCTTATTAGGATAGATAAAATTGAAGCTTTGGCTAGACCAGAAAGCTTTTTTTCCCCTTTTTTTGGAATCAATGTTTTCCATCAATCGTGACAAACATGGATGCACGTATTAATCTCTTTTTTTTTCATGAGTGGAAAGTATAAACACATTCTCCTCATTGGGATAGATGGCATTGATGATTTGGCTTGATAACAAAAGCTTTTCTTTCCCCAAGCATTTGGAGTTAATGTTATTCTGTCAATTGTGACAAACATCAGTGCATATATTAATCTCCTTTTTTTTCATGATTAGGCACCATATACACATTCTGCTCATTGGGATAGAAGGCATTAATGATTTGGCTCGATAAGAAAAGCTTTTCTTTACACCATTTTTGGGAATCAATGTTATTCTATAAATTATGACAAGCTTAGATGCGCATAATAATCTCTTTTTTTTTCATGATTGGGCACTGTAACGCATTTTCCTTATTGTGATAGATGACATTGACACTTTGGCTTGATAGGAAAAAGCTTTTCTTTCCACCATTTTTTGGAATCAATATTATTCCCTAAATCATGATAAACATGGAAGCACGTATTAATATCCTTTTTCACATGATTAGGCGCCATAAATACATTCTCCTCATTGGGATAGAAAACATTGATGCCTTGGGTTGATAAGAAAAGCTTTTCTTTGCACCATTTTTTGGAATCAATTTTATTCTATAAATTATGACAAACTTAGATGCACGTAACAATCTCCTCTTTTTCTTGATTGGGCACCATATAGACACTCTCGTCGTTGGGGTAAATGACATTAACACTTCGACTTGATAAGAAAAACTTTTCTTTCCACCATTTTTGGAATCAATGTTATTTTGTCAATTGTGACAAACATGGATGCATGTAATAATCTCTTTTTTTCACGATTGTGCACCATAAACGCATTCTCATCATTAGGATAGATGATATTAATGATTTGGCTTGATAAGAAAAGCTTTTTTCCCACCATTTTTTGGAATCAATGTTATTTCATCAGTTGTGACAAACTTGGATGCTCATGTTAATCTTCTTTTTTTCATGGCTAGGCATAATATACATATTCTCCCTATCAGGGTAGATGACATCAATGATTTGGCTTGATAAGAAAAGCTTTTCTTTCCACCATTTTTAGGAATCAATAATGTTTCATCAATCCTGACAAACATGTATGCATGTAATAATCTCTTTTTTTTCATGATTGGGTACCATAAACACATTCTCTTTATTAGGATAGATGACATTGGGGCTTTGACTTGATTGGAAAAGCTTTTCTTTCCACCATTTTTTGGAATCAATACTCTTCCATCAATTATGACAAACATGGATGCAAGTAATAATCTCTTTTTTTCATGATTGGGCACCATAAACACATTCTCTTCATTGGGATAGATGAAATTGATGGTTTGGCTAGACCAGAAAAGCTTTTTTTCCCTTTTTTTGAAATTAATGTTGTTCCATCAATAGTAACAAACATGGATGCACATATTAATCTTGTTTTTTTGATGACTAGGCAGCATAAACACATTTTCCTTATTAGGATAGATGGCATTGATGCTTTGGCTTGATAAGAAAAGCTTTTCTTCCCCCATCATTTAGAATCAATGTTGTTCCGTCAATTGTGACAAACATGGGTGCATATATAATCTCCTATTTTTTCATGATTGGGCACATATACACATTCTGCTTATTGGGATAGATGGCATTAATGATTTGGCTTGATAAGAAAAGCTTTTCTTTCTACCATTTTTTCAAATCAATGTTGTTCCATCAATCGTGAAAAACATAGAAGCATGTAATAATCTCTTTTTTTCGTTATTGGGAAAACATAAACAGATTCTCCTCATTGGGACAGATGGCATTGACACTTTTGCTGGACAAGAAAAGAATTTCTTTCCACTATTTTTCGAAATTAATGTCATTCCTTTAATTTTGACAAATTTGGATGCATGTAATAATCTCCTCTTTTTCATGATTAGGTGCTGTAAACACATTCTCTTTATTGGGATAGGTGACACTGGTATTTCACTTAATAAAAAGAGATTTTTTTCCTTTATTTTTTTGTAATTAATGTTATTCCTTCAATCATGACAAACATGGACGCTTGTATTAATCCCTTTTTTTTTCATGATTAGGAACCATAAGCACATTCTCCTCATTGGGATAGATGACATGACATGTTGGCTTGATCAGAAAAGCCATTCTTTCCACCATTTTTTGGAATCAATGTTATTCTGTCAATTATGACAAACATGGATGCATGTAATAATCTCATTTTTTTATGATTGGGCACTATATACACGTTCTCATCATCAGGACAAACCACATTAATTATTTGGCTTTAAAGAAAAGCTTTTCTTTCCACCATTTTTTTGAATCAATGTTATTCCATTAATCATGACAAACAAGGATGCACATATTAATCTTCTTTCTTTCATGATTGGGCACCATAAACATTTTCTCTTCATTGGGATAGATGACACTGATGCTTTGGCTTAATAAGAAAATCTTTTCTTTCCCCTATTTTTTGGGACCAATGTTATTCTGTCAAATGTGACAAACATGGGTGCACATATTAATCTCCTTTTTTTCACGATTGGGCCTCATATCCGCATTCTCTTCATTGGGATTAATGACATTGATGATTTGGCTTAATAAGAAATGCTTCTCTTTCCACCATTTTTTTAAGTCAATGTTATTCCATTAATCATGAAAAACATGGAAGCACATAATAATCTCCTTCTTTTCATAATTGGGCACCATAAACATATTCTCCTCCTTTGGATAAATGGCATTGATCTTTCGCTTGACAACAAAAGCTTTTCCTTCCACCATTTTTTTGATTCATTATTATTTTGTCAATTGTGACAAACATGGATGCATATGTTAATCTTTTTTTTTTCATGATTGGGCACCATATACACATTCTCCTCGTTGGGATGGATGACATTGACATTTTGGCTTGATCAGAGAAGCTTTTTTTTCATCATTTTTTAGAATCAATGTTATTCCGTCAATCGCTACAAGCATAGCTGCATGTAATAATCTCTTTTTTTTCATGATTGCGCACTGTAAACACATTCTTATCTTTGGGATAGATGACATTAACACTTTGGGTTGATAAGAAAACCTTTTCTTTTCACCATTTTTTAGAATCATTGCAAACCCATCAATTGTCACAAACATGGATGCACATAATTATCTCTGTTTTTTCATGATTGGGCACTATAAACACATTCTCATCTTTAGGATAGATGACATTGAGGCTTTTGGCTTGATATGAAAAGTTTTTTTTTCAACCATTTTTTGGAATCAGTGTTATTGTATAAATTATGAAATAATCTTCTCTTTTTCATGATTGGGCACTGTAAACATGTTCTCCTTATTATGATAGATGACATTGATGCTTTGGCTTGATAAAAAAAGCTTTTCTTTCCACCAATTCTTGGAATCAATAGTATTCCATCAATCATGACAAACATGGATGCATGTATTAATCTCTTTTTTCTCATGATTGGGCACCAAAAACACATTTTCCTCATTGGGATAGAAAATATTGATGCCTTGGCTTGACAAAAAAAGCTTTTCTTTACACCATTTTTTGAAATCAATGTTATTCTGTAAATTGTGACAAACTTTGATGCACATTATAATCTCCTCTTTTTAATGATTGGGCACTGTAAATGCGTTCTCCTTTTGTGATAGATGACATTAAGACATTGATTTGATAAGAAAAGGCTTTTCTTTCCACCATTTTTTGGAATCAATATTATTCCTTCAATCGTGACAAACATGGACGCATGTACTAATCTCCCTTTTCCCATGATTAGGCACCACAAATACATTCACCTTATTAGGATAGAAAAATTAATGCCTTGGCTTGATAAGGAAAGCATTTCTTTGCACCATTTTTTGGAATCAATATTATTTTGTAAATTATGACAAACTTGGATGCATGTAACAATCTATTTTTTTTTCTTGATTAGGCACCATAAAGACATTCTAATCATTAGGATAGATGACATTGATGCTTGGGCCAAATAAGAAAAGCTTTTCTTTCCACCATTTTTTGGAATCAATGTTATTCCGTTAATTATGACAAATAATGGATGCACGTAATAATATCCTTTTCTTCATGATTGTGCATCAAAAACACATTCTTATGTTAGGATAGATGACATTGATGATTTGGCTTGATAAAAAAAACTTTTTTCCACCATTTTTTGGAATCAATGTTATTCCTCAATTGTGACAAACCTGGATGCTCGTGTTAATCTTCATTTTTTCATGATTAGGCACCATATATTGGGATAGATGACATCAATGATTTGGCTTGATAAAAAAAGCTTTTCTTTTCTCCATCATTTGGAGTCAATGTTATTCTGTCAATTGTGACAAACATTGGTGCACATATTAATCACCTGTTTTTCATGATTGGGCACCATCTACACATTCTCCTAATTAGGATGGATGGCATTGATGATTTATCTTGATAAGAAAAGGTTTTCTTTCCACCATTTTTTGCAATCAATGTTTTTTCATCAATCGTGACAAACATAGATGCATATAATAATCTTATTTTTTTCAAGATTAGGCACCATAAAAATGTTCTCATCATTGGGATAGATGACATTAACGTTTGGCTTTATAAGAAAAGCTTTTCTTTCCACCATTTTTTCAAATCGACGTTATTCCATCAATCATGACAAACATGGAAGCATGTATTAATCTTGGTTTTTTCATGATTGGGCAGCATAAAAACATTCTCTTTATTGGGATAGATGACATTGATGCTTTGGCTTGATTAAAAAAGCTTTTCCTTCCCCATCATTTGGAATCAATGTTATTCCATCAATTGTGACAAACATTTGATGCACAAATTAATCTCCTTTTTCATGATTGGGCACCATATACACATTCTCCACATTGGGATAGATGGCATTGACGATTTGGCTTGATAAGAAAAAGCTTTTTTCACACATTTTTTTGGGATCAATGTCATAACGTAAATTATGACAAGCTTGGATGCATGTAATAATCTTCTCTGTTTCATAATTGGGTGCCGTAAACTGTTACCCTTATTCTGGTGTATGGCATTGACACCTTGGCTTGATAAGAAAAGGCTTTTCTTTCCACCATTTTTTGGAATCAATATTATTCCTTCAATCATGACAACCATGGATGCACGTATTAATCTTTTTTTTCTCATGATTAGGCACCATAAATGCATTCTCCTTATTGGGATAGAAAACATTGATGCCTTGGCTTGATAAGAAAAGCTTTTGCACCATTTTTTGGAATCAATGTTATTCTGTAAATTATGACAAACTTGGATGCACGTAAAAATCTCCTCTGTTTCTTGATTGGGCACCACAAAGACTTTCTCATCATTGGGATAGATGACAGTAACGCTTGGGCTTGATAAGAAAAGCTTTTCTTTGCACCATTTTTTGGAATCAACATTATTTCATCAATTGTAACAAACATGGATGCACGTAATAATCTCCTTTTTCTCATGATCGTTCACCATAAACACATTCTCATCATTAGGATGACGACATTGACGTTTTAGCTTGATAAGAAAAGCTTTTCTTTCCACCATTTTTTGGAATCAATGTTATTCTGTCAGTTATGACAAACCTGGATGCTCGTGTTAATCCTCTTTTTTTCATGATTAGGCATAATATACACATTCCCCTCGTTAGGACAGTTGACATTGATGATTTGCCTTGATAAGAAAAGGTTTTCTTTCCACCATTTTTTGGAATGAATGTTGTTTCATCAATTGTGCCAAACATGTATGCATCTAATAATCTTCTATTTTTCATGATTGGGTGCCATAAACACTTTCTAATCATTGGGATAGATGACATTGGGGCTTTAACTTGATAAGAAAATCTTTTCTTTTCACCATTTTTGGAATAATATTCCTCCAACAATCGTGACAAACATGGATGTGGGTAATAATCTCTTTTTTCATGATTAAGCACCATAAACACATTCTCCTAATTGGGATAGATGAAATTGATTCTTTGGCTAGACCAGAAAAGCTTTTCTTCCCCTTATTTTTTGGAATCAATGTTGTTCCGACAATCGTGACAAACAAGGATGCATGTATTAATCTCCTTTTTTTCATGATTGGGCAGCATAAACACATTTGCCTCATTGGGATGGATGACAATAATGCTTTGGCATGATAAGAAAAGCTTTTCTTTCCCCCATCATTTGGAATCAATGTTATTCCATCAATTGTGACAAACGTTGGTGCAAATATTAATCTCTTTTTTTTCATGATTGGGCACCATATACACATTTTCCTCATTAGGATAGATGATATTGACGATTTGGCTTGATAAGAAAAGCTTTTCTTTCCACCATTTTTTCAAATCGATGTTATTCCATCAATCATGACAAACATGGATGCACATATTAATCTTGGTTTTTTTATGATTAGGCAGCATAAACACATTTTCCTCATTGGGATAGATGACATTAATGCTTTTGCTTGATAAGAAAAGCTTTTCCTTCCCTCATCATTTGGAATCAATGTTATTCCATCAATTACAACAAACATGGGTGCATAAATTAATCTTTTTTTTTCATGATTGGGCACTATATGCATATTTTCCACATTGAGATAAATGGCATTAATGATTTGGCTTGATAAGAAAAAGCTTTTTTTCACACCATTTTTTGGGATCATTGTCTTTTTATAAATTGCGACAAGCTTGGATTCATATAATAATCTCCTCTGTTTCATGATTGGGCACTGTAAACATGTTTTTCTTATTGTGATAGATGACATTAACACCTTGGCTTGATAAGAAAAGGCTTTTTTTCCACCATTTTTTGGAATCAATAGTATTCCCTCAATCATAACAAACATGGATGCACGTATTAATCTCCTTTTTCTTATGATTTAGCACCATAAATACATTTTCCTTATTGGACCAGAAAACATTAATGCCTTCGCTTGATAAGAAAAGCTTTTCTTTGTACCATTTTTGAGAATCAATGTTATTCTATAAACTACGACAAACTTTGATGCATGAACAATCTCCTTTTTTTTTTTGATTAGACGCCATAAAAATAGTATCATCATTGGGATCGATGACATTGATGCTTGGGCTTGTTAAGAAAACCTTTTCTTTCCACTATTTTTTGGAATCAATGTTATTCTGTCAATTGTGACAAACATGGATGCACGTAATAATCTCATTTTTTCATGATCATGAACCATAAACACATTCTCATCATTAGGATAGATGACACTGACTTTTTGGCTTGATTAGAAAAGCTTTTCTTTCCACCATTTTTTTGAATCAATGTTATTACTTCAATCGTGATAAACCTGGATGCTTGTGTTAATCCCCTTTTTTTCATGATTAGGCACCATATACACATGCTCCTCTTTGGGATAGATTACATCGATGATTTGCCTTGGTAAGAAAAGCTTTTTTTTCCACCATTTGTTGGAATCAATGTTGTTCCGTCAGTCATGACAAATATGAATGCATGTAATAATCTCTTTTTTTTCGTGATTGGGTCCCATAAACACATTCTCCTCATTGCGATAGATGACATTGGGGTTTTGACTTAATAAGAAAAAGCTTTTCTTTCCACCATTTTTGGAGTCAATATTCATCCATCAATTGTGACAAAAATGGATGTAGGTAATAATCTCTTTTTTTTCATGATTGGTAACCATAAACACGTTTTCCTTATTAAGATAGATGAAATTGATTCTTTGGCTAAACCAGAAAGGCTTTTCTTTCTCTTATTTTTTGGAATCAATGTTGTTCCGAAAATCATGACAAGCATGGATACATGTATTAATCTCCTTTTTTCCATGATTGGGTAGCATAAATACATTCTCCTCATTGGGATAGATGACAATGATGCTTTGGCATGATAAGAAAAGCTTTTTTCCCCCCATCATTTGGAATCAATGTTATTCCATCAATTGTAACAAACATAGGTGCACATATTAATCTCTTTTTTTTCATGATTGGGCACCAAATACACATTCAGCTTATTAGGATAGATGGCATTGATGATTTGGCTTGACAAGAAAAGCTTTTCTTTGCACCATCTTTTGGAATCAATGTTATTCTGTAAATTATGACAAGTTTGGATGCTATAATGATCTCCTTTTTTTCATGATTGGGCACTGTAAACATGTTCTCTGTATTTTGATACATGACATTGATGCTTTGGCTTGATAAGAAAAAGCTTTTCTTTCCACCATTTCTTCGAATCAATATTATTCCATTAATCACGATAAACATGGATGCGCATATTAGTCTCATTTTTCTCATAATTGGGCACCAAAAACACATTCTCCTCATTGGGATAGAAAACATTGATGCCTTGGCTTGACAAGAAAAGTTTTTCTTTCCACCATTTTTTGGAATCAATGTTATTCTGTAAATTGCGACAAGCTTTGATGCATGTGATAATCTCCTTTTTTTTAATGATTGGGCACCGTAAATGCATTCTCTTTATCGTGATAGATGACATTGAGACTTTGGCTTGATAAGAAAAGTCTTTTTTTCCACCATTTTTTGGAATTAATATTATTCCTTCAATCATGACAAACATGGATGCACGTATTAATCTCCTTTTTCTCATGATTAGGCACCATAAATACATTCTCCTTATTGGGATAGAAAACATTGATGTCTTGGCTTGACAAGAAAAGCTTTTTTTTATGCCATTTTTTGGAATCAATTTTATTTCGTAAATTGTGACAAACTTGGATGCATGTAACAATCTCCTCTTTTTCTTGATTAGGCATCGTAAACACGTGCTCTTCATTGTGATAGATGACATTGATACTTTGTCTTGATAAGAAAAGCTTTTTTTTCCACCATTTTTTGGAATTAATGTTATTCCAACAATTGTGACACGTATAATCTCTTTTTTTTTCATTATTGGGCACCGTAAACCCATTCTGCTTATTGGGATAAATGATATTGATGCTTCAGCTTGATAAGAAAAGCTTCTCTTTCTAGCATTTTTTGAATCAATGTTATTTCGTCAATCGCGACAAACATGGATGTGCGTATTAATCTCCTTTTGTCATGATTGGGTAGCATAAAAACATTCTTCTCATTGGGATAGATGATATTGATGCTTTGGCTTAATAAGAAAAGCATTTCTTTCCCCTCATCATTTGGAATCAATGTTTTTCCATTAATTGTGGCAAACATGGGTGCACATATTAATCTCTAATTTTTTCATGGTTGGGCACCATATACACTTTCTCCTCATTAGGATAGATGGCATTGATGATTTGGCTTGATAACAATCTCTTTTTTCTCTTGATTGGGCACTATAAAGACATTCTCACCATTGGGATAGATGACATTGATGCTTGGGCTTGATAAGAAAAGCTTTTCTTTCCACCATTTTTTAGAATCAATGTTATTCCATCAATTGTGACAAACAAGGGTGCATGTAATAACATCCTTTTTACCATGATTGGGCACCATAAACACATTCTCCTCATTGGGATAGATGACATTGACGCATTGGCTTGATAAGAAAAGCTTTTCTTTCCATATTTTTTTGGAATGAGCGCTATTCCGTCTATCATGACAAGCATGGATGCATGTAATAATATCATTTTTTTCATGATTGGGCACCATAAACACATTCTCCTCTTTGGGATAAATGATATTGATGCTTTGGCTTGGTATGAAAAGCTTTTCTTTCCACCATTTTTTGGAATCAATCTTATTCTGTCAACCATGACAAACATGCATACACATAATAATCTCTTTTCTTTTTTTATGATTGGGCATCATAAACACATTCTCCTCATTGCGATAGATGACATTGATGCTTTGGCTTGATAAGAAAAGCTTTTATTTACACGATATTTTGGAATCAATGTTATTCTGTCAATCATTACAAACATGGATGCCTGAAACAATCTCCTTTTTTGCATGACAAAGCATCATAAACATATTCTCCTCATTGGGAGAGATGACATCAACACTTTGGCTTGATAAGAAAAGGTTTCCTTTCCACCATTTTTAGAATCAATGTTATTCCATCAATTGTGACAAACATGGATGCATGCAATAATCTCTTTTTTCATGATTGAGCACAATAAATGCATTCTCATCATTAGGATAAATAACGTTGATGATTTGGCTTGACAAGGAAAGCTTTTCTTTTCACCATTTTTTGGAATCAATGTTGTTCTGTCAATCATGACAAACATGGATGCAAGTAATAATCTCTTTTGTTTAATGATTAAGCACCATAAACACGTTCTCCTCATTGGGATAGATGACATTGACGGTTTGGCTTGATAAAAAAATCTTTTCTTTCCTCTATTTTTTAGAATTAAAGTTATTCTGTCAATTGTGGCAAACATGGATGCACATACTAATCTCCATTTTGTCATGATCAGGCACAACAAACACATTCTCCTTATTAGGATTGATGACATCGATGCTTTGGCTTTATAAGAAAAGCTTTTCTTTACACCATTTTTTGGAATCAATGTTATTTCGTCAATCATGACAAACATAAATCAACGTAATGATCTCTTTTTTTCATGGTTAGGCACATAAACATATTTTCCTCATTGGGATAGATGGCATTGATGCTTTCGCTTGATAGGAAAAGCTTTTTTTTCCATTATTTTTGGGAATCAATGTTATTCCATCAATTGTGACAAACATGGATGCACATGTTAATCTCTTTTTATTCATGATTGGGCACAATTTGCACATTCTCTTCATTGGGGTAGATGATATTGACATTTTGGCTTCATAAGAAAAGCATTTCTTTCTGCCATTTTTTAGGATCAATGTTATTTTATAAATTGTGACAATCCTAGATGCACATAATAATCACCTTTTTTCCTTGTTTGGCACCGTAAACACGTTTTGCTCATAGGGATAGATGACACCGACGCTTTGGCTTGATAAGAAAATCTTTTCTTTCCACCATTTTTTGGAATCAATGTTATTCCATCAATTGCGACAGACATGGATACACATAATAAGCTCTTTTTCTTCATGATTGGGCACCATAAACATATTCTCTTCATTAGGATAGATGATATTGATGATTTAGCTAAGAAAAGCTTTTCTTTCTACCATTTTTTGGAATCAATGTTGTTCTGTCAATTATGACAAACATGGATGCAAGTAATAATCTCTTTTTTTTATGATTAGGCACCATAAACACGTTCTCTTCATTGGGATAGATGACATTGACGCTTTGGCTTGATAAGAAAATCTTTTCTTTCTCTTATTTTTGGAATTAATGTTATTCTGTCAATCGTGACAAACATGGATGCACGTCTTAATATCCATTTTGTCATGATTAGGCACCATAAACATATTCTCCTTATTGGGATAGATGACATTGATGCTTTGGCTTGATAAGAAAAGCTTCTTTTTACACCATTTTTTGGAATCAATGTTATTCTGTTAATCATGACAAACATGGATGCACATAATAATCTTCTTACACATTTTCCTCATTGGGATAGATGTCATGGATGCTTTCGCTTAATGGGAGAAGCTTTTCTTTCCACTATTTTTGGGAATCAATATTATTCCATCAATTGTGGCAAACATGGATGCACGTGTTAATCTCTTTTTTTTTTTTCAGGATTAGGCACCATTTGCACATTCTCCTCATTGGGATAGATAACATTGACATTTTGGCTTAATAAGAAAAGCTTTTCTTTCCACCATTTTTGGGATCAATGTTATTTCATAAATTATGACAAACTTGGATGCAAGTAATAATCACCTCTTTTTCATGTTTGGGCACTGTAAACATGTTCTCCTCATTGGGATAGATGACATTGATGCTTTGGCTTGATAAGAAAAGCTTTTTTTGGCCATTTTTTGGAATCAATGTTATTCCATCAATTCTGACAGACATGGATGCTTATAATAAGCTCTTTTTCTTCATGATTAGGCACCATAAACATATTCTCCTTATTGGGATAGATGACATTGATGATATGGCTTAATAAGAAAAGCTTTTTTTTCACCATTTTTTGGGATCAATGTTATTTCATAAATTATGACAAACCTGGATACAAGTAATAATCACCTCTTTTTCATGTTTGGGCACCATAAACATGTTCTCCTTATTAGGATAGATGATATTGATGCTTTGGCTTGTTAAGAAAAGCTTTTCTTTCTGTCATTTTTTGGAATCAATGTTATTCCATCAATTGTGAGAAACGTGGATGCCTATAATAAGCTCTTTTTCACCATGACCATAAACATATTCTCCTTATTGGGATAGATGACATTGATGATATGGCTTGATAAGAACAGCTTTTTTTCCACCATTTTTGGACCTAATGTTATTCTGTTAATCATGACAAACATGGATGCACGTATTAATCTCTTTTTTTAAAGATTTGGCAACATAAACCCATTCCCCTCATTACGATAGATGGCATTGATGATTTCGCTTGATAAGCAAAGGTTTCCTTTACACCATTTTTTGGAGTCGATGTTAATTTGTTAATCATGACAAATATGGATCCATGTAATAATCCCTTTTTTTTCATGAACAAGCACCATATAGACATTATCCTCATTGGGATAGATGACATCGATGATTTGGCTTGACAAGGAAAGCTTTTCTTTCCACTAATTTTTGGAATCAATGGTATTCTGTCAATCGTGACAAACATGGATGCACGTATTAATCTCTTTTTTTTTAAGATTGGGCACCATAAACTGATTCTCCTTATTGGGATAGATGACATTGATGATTTGGCTTGATAAGAAATTTTTTTTCTCCCTTATTTTTTGGAATCAATGCTATTTCAAAAATTGTGACAAACTTGGGCGCACGTAATAATCTTTTCTTTTTCATGATAGGGAGCCAAAACACTTCGCCTCATTCGGATAGATGACATTGACGCCTTCGATTGATATGAAAAGCTTTTCCTTCTAACATTTTTGGAATCAATGTTATTTCGTCAATCGTGACAAACATGGTTGCACATATTATTATCCTTTTTTTCTTGATTGGGCACCATAGACACATTCTCCTCATTAGGATAATTAATACGACACTTTGGCTTGATAAGAAAAGCTTTTCTTTCTAGCGTTTTTTCAATCAATGTTGTTCTGTCAATTGTGACAAACATGGATTCATATAATGATCTCCTTTTTTGCATGATTAGGCACCACAAACACATTCTCCGCATTAGAATGGATGACATTGACACTTTGGCTTGATAAGAAAAGCTTTCCTTTCCTTTATTTTTTGGAATCAATGTTGTTCCATCCATTGTGACAAACATGGATGCATGTAATATTCTCCTTTTTTTCCATGATTAAGCACAATAAACACATTCTCATCATTGGGATAGATGACATTGACACTTTGGCTTGACAAGAAATGCTTTTCTTTACACCATCTTTTGGAATCACTGTTATCCCATTAATCATGACAAACATTGATGCAAGCAATAATCTCCTTTTTTTCATGATTAGGCACCATAAACACATTCTCTTCATTGGGATAGATGAAATTGACACATTGGCTTGATAAGAAAAGCTTTTTTTCCACCATTTTTTTGAATTAATGTTATTTTATCAATGTGACAAACATTGATGCATGTATTAATCTCCAATTTTTCCTGATTAGGCACCATAAACACATTCTTTTCATTGAGATAAATGACATTGATGCTTTGACTTGAGAGGAAAAGCTTTTCTTTACACCATTTTTTGGAATCAATATTATTCCGTCAATTATAACAAACATGGATGTAGGTAATAATCTCTTTTTTTTTCATGATTAGGCACAATAAACAAGTTCTCCTTGTTGGGATAGATGACATTGACGTTTTAGCTTGATAAGAAAAGCTTTTTTTTACTCCATTTTTTGGCATAAATGTTATTCCGTCAATCGTGACAAACATGGATGCAGGCAATAATCTCCTTTTTTTCATGATTAAGCACCATAAACACATTCTCCTTATTAGGATAGATGACATTGATGCTTTGGCTTGATAAGAAAAGCTTTCTTTCCATCATTTTTTGGATTCAATGTTATTCTATCAATTGTGACAAACATGGATGCATGCGTTAATCTCCTTTTTTTTCATGATTAGGCTCCATAAACACATTCTCCTCATTGGGATAGGTGACATTAATGCTTTGCCTTGGTAAGAAAAGCTTTTCTTTCCTTTATTTTTTCGAATCAATGTTATCCCGTCAATAGTGACAAACATGGATGCATGTATTAATATCCTTTCTTTTATGATTGGGCACCATAAACACCTTCGCTTCATTGGGATAGATGACATTGATGTTTTGGCCTGATAAGAGAAGCTTTTCTTTCTACCATTTTTTGGAATCATTATTGTTTTATCAATCATGACAAGCATGGATGCATGTAATAATATCCTTCTTTTCATGATTGGGCACCATAAACACATTCTAGTCATTGGAGTGGATGACATTGATTCTTTGGCTTGATAAGAGAAGCTTTTTGTTCCACCATTTTGTGATCAATGTTATTCCGTCAATATTGACAA
The DNA here is from genome assembly GCA_038382025.1 of Adansonia gregorii. Taxonomy (NCBI): domain Eukaryota; kingdom Viridiplantae; phylum Streptophyta; class Magnoliopsida; order Malvales; family Malvaceae; genus Adansonia; species Adansonia gregorii. The sequence continues at coordinate 20,610 of JBBYHO010013123.1, forward strand.
ACAAGGACGTATGCAATAATTTCCTTTTTCTCATGATTAAACACCTAAACAAATTCTCCTTGTTGGGATAGATGACATTAACGCTTTGGCTTAATAAGAAAAGCTTTTCTTTCCACCATTTTTTGTAATCAATGTTGTTCCATCAATTGTGACAAAACATGGATACATGTAATAATCTCTTTTTTCTCAAGATTGAGGACAATGAACACATTTTCATCATTCGGATTGATGACATTGATGATTTGGCTTAATAAGAAAAGCTTTTTTTTCCACCATTTTTTGGAATCAGTGTTGCTTTGTCAATCGTGACAAACATGGATGCATGTATTAATATCCTTTCTTTTATGATTGGGTACCATAGGCACATTCTCTTAATTGGGATAGATGACATTGATGTTTTGGCTTGATAAGAGAAGTTTTTCATTCCAACATTTTTCGAAATCTTTGTTATTTCGTCAATCATGAAAAGCATGGATGCATGTAATAATATCCCTTTTTTCATGATTGGGCACCCAAAACACATTCTCCTTGTTGGGTTAGATGACATTGATGCTTTGGCTTGATAAGAAAAGCTTTTCTTTCCACCATTTTTTGTAATCAACGTTGTTTCGCCAATTATGACAAGCATGGATGCATGTAATAATCTCATTTTTTTCATGACAAGGCACCATAAATGCATTTTCCTCATTGGGTTAGATGACATTGATGCTTTGGCTTGATAAGAGAATCTTTTCTCCCCACCATTTTTTGCAATCAATGTTATTCCATCAATCGCGACAAATATGGATACAAGTAATAATCTCCTTTTTTCATGGCTAGGCACCATTAACACATTCTCCTCGTTGGGATAAATGATATCGATGCTTTGGCTTGATAAGAAGAGTTTCTTTTTCCTCTATTTTTTGGAATAAATGTTAATCTATCATCGTGACAAACATGGATGCATGTATTTTTATCCTTTCTTTTATGATTAGGCACTGTAAACATATTCTCTTCATTGGGATAGATGACATTGATGTATTGGCTTGATAAAAGAAGCTTTTTTTTCACCATTTTTTTGAATTAATAGTATTTCGTCAATTGTGACAACTGTGGATGCATGTAATAATATCCTTTTTTTTATGATTAGGCATCATAAATGCATTCTCCTCATTGGGTTAAATGACATTAATGCTTTGGCTTGATAAGAAAAGCTTTCCATTCAACCATTTTTTGTAATCAATGTTATTCCATCAATTTTGACAAACATGGATGCATGCAATGATCTCTTTTTTTTTTATGATTAGGCACCAAAAACACATTTTCCTCATTGGGATAGGTGAATTGATGCTTTCGCTAAAAAAAAAAAGCTTTTCTTTCCTTCATTTTTTGGAATCAATGTTAATCTGTTAATCATGATGAACATGAATTTATGCAGGAATATCCTTTCTTTTATGATTGGGCATAATAAACACATTCTCTTTGTTGGGTTAGATGACATTGATGTTCTAGCTTGATAAGAGAAGCTTTTCTTCCCACCATTTTTTGGAATTAATGTTATTACATCAATCATGAAAAGCATGGATGCATGCAATAATATCCTTTTTTTTTGATTGGGCACCAAAAACACATTCTCCTTATTGGGTTAGATGACGTTGATGTTTTGGCTTCGTAAGAGAAGCTCTTCTTTCTACCATTTCTTGTAATCAATGTTATTCCGTCAATCATGACAAATATGGATGCATGTAATAATCTTCTTTTTTTTCATGACTAGGCACCATAAACACATTCTCCTCGTTAGGATAGATGATATTGACGCTTTGGCTTAATAAGAAAAGCTTTTTTTTCCTTTATTTTTTGGGATCAATGTTAATCCATTAATCATGACAAGCATGGATGCATGTATTAATATCCTTTCTTTAATGATTAGGAACCATAAACATATTCTCATCATTGGGATAGATGACATTGATGTATTGGCCATATAAGAGAAACTTTTTTTTCACCATTTTTTGGAATTAATATTATTCCGTCAATCGTGACAAGCATGGATGCATGTAAAAATATCCTTTTTTTCATGATTGGGCACCATAAACATATTCTTTTCATTGGGATAGATGACATTGACACTTTGGCTTAATAAGAAAAGCTTTCTTTCCTCTATTTTTCGGAGTTAATGTTATTCCGTAAATGGTGGTAGATATGGATGCATGTACTAATATCTTTTCTTTTATGATAGGACACCACAAACACATTCTCTTAATTGGGATAGATGACATTGATGTTTTGGCTTGATAAGAGAGGCTTTTCTTTCCACCTTTTTTTGGAATCAATGCTATTCTGTCAATTGTGACAAGCATGGATGCATGTAATAATATCCTTTTTCTAATGATTGGGCTCCATAAACCTATTCTACTCATTGGGTTAGTTGACATTGATGTTTGGCTTGATAAGAAAAGCTTTTCTTTCCTTCATTTTTTGGAATCAATGTCATTCCATTAATCATGTCAAACATGGATGCTTGTAATAATCTCTGTTTTTTTTTTCATGATTGGGCACCATAAACACCTTCTCCTCCTTGGGATAGATGACATCGATACTTTGGCTTTAAAAGAGAAACTTTTCGTTCCACAATTTTTTGGAACCAATATTATTCTGTGAACCATGACAAACGTGGATGCACGTAAGAATCTCCTTTTCTTCATGATTGGGTGCCATAAACATATTCTCCTCATTCGAATAGATGACATTGATGCTTTGCCTTAGTAAGAAAGGCTTTTCTTTCCTTCATTTTTTGGAATCAATTTTATTTCATCAATGATGTCAAACAAGGAAGCACATGTTAATCTCCTTTTCTTCATGATTGGGCACCATAAACACATTTTCCCCATTAGGATAGGTGACATTGATGCTTTGGCTTGATAAGATAACTTTTCTTTCCACCATTTTTTGGAACCAATGTTATTCCGTGAACCATGACAACATGGATGCACGTAAGAATCTCCCTTTCTTCATGATTGGGCACCATTAACACATTTTTCTCATTCAGATGAATAACATTGATGCTTTGCCTTGGTAGGAAAAGCTTTTCATTCCTTTATTTTTTGGAAACAATGTTATACTATGAATCATGACAAATATGGATGGGCACATTAACCTCCTTTTCATAATGATTAGGCACCATAACCACATTCTCTTCATTAGGATAGATGACATTGATCCTTTGGCCTGATAAGAACAGTTTTTTTTCCACCATATTTTGGAATTAATGTTGTTCTATCAATCATGACAAGCATGGATGCATGTAATAATATCCTTTTTTTCATGATTGGGCACCATAAACACATTTTCCTCGTTGAGATAGGTGACATCAATGCTTTGGCTTGATAAGAAAAACCTTTCTTTCCTTCGTTTTATGGAATCAATGTTATTCTGTCAATAGTGACAAACATGGATGCATGTATTAATATCCTTTCTTTTATGATTGGACACCATAAGCACATTTTCTTCATTGGGATAGATGACATTGATGTTTTGGCTGGATAAGAGAAGCTTTTCTTCCCACCCTTTGTTGAAATCAATGTTATTCCGTTAATTGTGACAAGCTTGGATGCATGTAATAATACCCTTTTGCTCATGATTGGGCTCTATAAACACATTCTACTTATTGGGTTAGACGACATTGATGCTTTGGCTTGATAAGAAAAGCTTTTATTTCTTTGATTTTTTGCAATCAATGTTATTCGTAAGTCTTAACAAACATGGATGCACGTGCTAATCACCTTTTCTCATGATTAGGCACCATAAATACATTCTCCTCATTAGGATAGGTGACATTGATGCTTTGGCTTAAGAAGAAAACTTTTCTTTCTGCCATTTTTTGGAACCAGTGTTATTTCGTGAATCATGACAACATGGATGCATGTAAAAATCTCCCTTTCTTCATGATTGGGCACCATAAACACATTTTCCTCATTCAGATGAATGACATTGACACTTTGCCTTGGTAGGAAAAGCTTTTCATTCCTTCATTTTTTGGAAACAATGTTATTCTGTCAATCATGACAAATATGGATGGACACATTAATCTCCTTTTCACCATGATTGGGCACCATAAATAACATTCTCCTCATTGGGATAGATGACATTGATGCTTTGGCTTGATAAGAAAAGCTTTTTTTCCACCATTTTTTGGAATCGATGTTATTCTGTCAATTGTGACAAACATGGAAGCATGTGTTAATCTCCTTTTTTTTCATGATTAGGCTCCATAAAAACATTTCTCGCATTGGGATAGATGACATTGATGCTTTGGCTTAATAGGAAAAGCTTTTTGTTCTTTAATTTTTTTGAAATGAACATTATTTTTTCAATCGTGACAAGCATTGATGCATGTAATCATATCTTTTTTTCTCATGATTGGGAACCATAAACACATTCTCCTTATTGGGATAGATGATATTGATGCTTTGGCTTGATATGAAAAGCTTTTTTTCCTTTATTTTTTGGAATCAAAGTTATTCCATTAATCGTGACAAACGTGGATGCATGTATTAATATCCTTTCTTTTATGATTGGGCACCATAAACACATTCTTTTCATTGGGAAAGATGACATTGATGTTTTGGCTTGATAAAAGAAGCATTTCTTTCCACTATTTTTTGGAATTAATGTTGTTCTATCAATCGTGACAAGCATGGATGCATGTAATAATATCATTTTCTTCATGATTCGGGACCATAAACACATGCTCTTCATTAGGATAGATGACGTTGATGCTTTGGCTTTATAAGAGAATTCATTCCACCAATTTTTCTAATCAATATTATTCCGTCAATCTTGACAAACATGGATGCATGCAATAATCTCTTTTTTCTCATGATTAGGCACCATAAGCACATTCTCCTCGTTGGGATAGATGACATTGATGCTTTGGCTTAATAAGAAAAGCTTTTCTTTCCTCTATTTTTTTATTTAATGTTAATCTGTCAATCGTGACAAACATGGATTCATGTATTAATATCCTTTCTTTTATGATTGGGCACCATGAACATATTCTCTTCATTGGGATAGATGAAATTAATGTTTCGACTTAATAAGAGAAGCTTTTCTTTCCATCATTTTTTAGAATCATTGTTATTTCGTCAATCGTGACCAGCATGGATGCATGTAATAAAATCCTTTTTCTCATGGTTGGGCACCATAAACATATTCTCCTTATTGGGTTAGATGACATTGATGCTTTGGCTTGATAAGAAAAGCTTTTCTTTGCACCATTTTTTGCAATCAATGTTATTTCGTCAATCCTGACAAACGTGGATGCATGTAATAATCTTTTTTTTTCATGACAAGGCACCATAAACACATTCTCCTCATCGGGATAGATGACATTGATGCTTTGGCTTGATAAGAAAAGCTTTTCTGTCCACCATTTTTTGGAATTAATGTTGTTCCATCAATCATTACAAGCATGGATGCATGTAATAATATCCTTTTTGTAATGTTTGGACTCCATAAGTACATTATCTTCATTAGGGTAGATGACATTGATGCTTTCACTTTAGAAGAGAAGCTTTTCATTCCACCATTTTTTGGAATCAATGTTATTCCGTCAATCGTAACAAGTATGGATGCATGTAGTAATATCTTTTTTTTAATGACAAGGCACAATAAACGCATTCTCCTCATTGGGATAGATGACATTGATGCTTTGGCTTGATAAGAAAAGCTTTTTTTTTTCACCATTTTTTGGAATTAATGTTGTTCCATCAATCGTGACAAGCATGGATGCATGTAATAATATCTTTTTTTTCATGATTGGGCACCATAAACACATTTTCCTTGTTGGGATAGGTGACATTAATGCTTTGGCTTGATAAGAAAAACCTTTCTTTCCTTCATTTTATGGAATCAATGTTATTCTGCCAATAGTGACAAACATGGATGCATGTATTAATATCCTTTCTTTTATGTTGGACACCATAAGCACATTCTCTTCATTGGGATAGATGACATTGATGTTTTAGCTGGATAAGGGAAGCTTTTCTTTCCACCCTTTGTTGGAATCAATGTTATTCCGTCAATCGTGACAAGCTTGGATGCATGTAATAATATCCTTTTTCTCGTGATTGGGCTCCATAAACACATTCCACTCATTGGGTTAGATGACATTGATGCTTTGGTTTGATTAGAAAAGCTTTTATTTCCTTCATTTTTTGCAATCAATGTTATTCCGTTAGTCTTGACAAACATGGATGCATGTGCTAATCACCTTTTTCTCATGATTGGGCACCATAAACACATTATCATTATTAGGATAGATGACATCAATGCTTTGGCTTGGTAAAAAAAGCTTTTCATTCCTTTATTTTTTGAAATCAATATTATTCCGTCAATCGTGACAAACATGGATGCACATATTAATATCCTTTTTTTCCTGATTGGGCATAGTAAACATTTTCTTATCATTTGGATAGATGTTCCATCAATCGTGACAAGCATGGATACATGTAATAATATCTTTTTTTACATAATTGGGCACCATAAACACATTCTCCTCATTGGGTTAGATGACATTGATGCTTTGGCTTGATAAGAGAAGCTTTTCATTCCACCATTTTTTGTAATCAATGTTATTTCATCAATCGTGACAAATATGATGCTTGTAATAATCTCCTTCTTTTCATGATTGGCGCCATAAACACATTCTTCTCACTAGGATAGGTGACATTGATGCTTTGGTTGGATAAGAAAAGCTTTTCTTTCCTTTATTTTTTGGAATCAATGTTAATTCGTCAATCGTGACGAACATGGACTCATGAATTGATATCCTTTCTTTTATGATTGGGCACCATAAATACATTTTCTTCATTGGGATAGATGACATTGATGTTTTGGCTTGATAGGAGAAGCTTTTCTTTCCACCATTTTTGGAATCAATGTTACTCCATCTATCATGACAAGCATGGATGCATGTAATAATATCCTTTTTGTGATGATTGGGCACTATAAGGATATTCTCCTCATTAGGATAGATGACATTGACACTTTGGCTTCATAAAAAAAGCTTTTCTTTCCTTTATTTTTTGGAATCAATGTTATTCTATCAATGGTGACAAACATGGATGCATGTACTAATATCCTTTCTTTTATGATTTGACACCATAAACACTTTCTCTTCATTGGGTTAGATGACATTGATGTTTTGGTTTGATAGGAAAAGCTTTTCTTTCCACCTTTTTTTGGAATCAATGTTATTCTGTCAATTGTGATAGCATGGATGCATGTAATAATATCCTTTTTCTAATGATTGGGCTCCATAAACACATTCTACTCATTGAGTTAGATGGCAGTGATGCTTTGGCTTGAGGAGAAAAGCTTTTTTTTCCTTCATTTTTTGGAATCAATGTTATTCCATCAATTATGACAAACATGGATGCTTATAATAATCTCTTTTTTTTCATGATTAGGCAGCATAAACACATTTTCTTCATTGGGATAAATGACATTGATAGTTTGGCTTTATATGAAAAGCTTTTCTTTCCACCATTTTTGGAATCAATGTTACTCCATCTATCATGACAAGCATGGATGCATGTAATAATATC
>JBBYHO010013123.1:28295-45100 GCA_038382025.1 Adansonia gregorii
AAACACATTTTCTTCATTGGGATAAATGACATTGATAGTTTGGCTTTATATGAAAAGCTTTTCTTTCCACCATTTTTTGGAACCAATGTTATTTTGTAAACCATGACAAACATGGATGCATGTGAAAATCTCTTTTTCTTCATGATTGGGTGCCACATTCTCCTCATTTAGATAGATGACATTAATGCTTTGCCTTGGTAAGAAAAGCTTTTCTTTTCTTCATTTTTTGGAATCAATGTTATTTCATCAATGATGTCAAACATGGATGCATGTATTAATCTCTTTTTCTTCATGATTGGGTACCATAAACACATTCTCCTCATTAGGATAGGTGACATTGATGTTTTAGCTTGATAAGAAAAGTTTTCTTTCCACCTTCTTTTGGAACGAATGTTATTCTGTGAATCATGAAAACATGGATGCACATAAGAATCTCTGTTTCTTCATGATTAGGCACCATAAACACATTCTTATTATTCGAATGAATGACATTGGTGCTTTGTGTCAGTAGGAAAAGCTTTTCTTTCCATTATTTTTTGGAAACAATATTATTTCATTAATCATGACAAATATGGATGGACGCATTAATCTCCTTTTCATCATGAGTGGGCACCATAAACCCATTCTCCTTATTGGGATAGATGACATTGATGCTTTAGCTTGATAAGAAAAGCCTTTTTTCCACCATTTTTTTGAATCGATGTTATTCTGTCAATTGTGACAAACTTGGATGCATGTGTTAATCTCTTTTTTTTTCATGATTAGGCTCCATAAACACGTTCCTCGCAATAGGATAGATGACATTGATGCTTTGTCTTAACAGGAAAAGGTTTTCTTTTCTAAATTTTTTTGAAATCAATGTTATTTTGTCAATCGTGACAAGCATTGATGCATGTAATCATATCTTTTTTTTCATGATTGGGCACCATAAACACATTCTCCTCATTGGGATAGATGATATTGATGCTTTGGCTTGATATAAAAAGCTTTTTTTTCCTTCATTTTTTGGAATCAAAGTTATTCCGTCAATCATGACAAACATGGATGCATGTATTAATACCCTTTCTTTTATGATTGGGCACTAGAAACACATTCTCTTCATTGGGACAGATGACATTGATGTTTTGGCTTGATAAAGGAAGCTTTTTTTTCCACCATTTTTTGGAATTAATGTTGTTATGTTAATCATGACAATTATGGATGCATGCAATCATTTCCTTTTTCTCATGATTGGGCACCATAAACACATTCCCCTCATTAGGTTAGATGACGTTGGTGCTTTGGCTTTATAAGAAAAGCTTTTCATTCCACTAATTTTTGTAATCAATGTTATTCTGTCAATCTTGACAAACATGGATGCATGCAATAATCTCCTTTTTTTAAGGATTAGGCACCATAAACACATTTTTCTCATTGGGATAGACGACATTGATGCTTTGGCTTAATAAGAAAAGCTTTTTTTTCCTTCATTTTTTGATTCAATTTTAATCCGTCAATCTTGACAAACATGGATGCATGTATTAATATCCTTTCTTTTATGATTGGGCACCATGAACATATTCTCTTCACTGGGATAGATGACATTGATGTTTTGACTTGATGAGAGAAGTTTTTCTTTCCACCATTTTTTGGAATCATTGTTATTTCGTCAATCATGAGAAGCATGGATGCATGTAATAATATCCATCTTCTCATGATTGGGCACCATAAACACATTCTCCTCATTAGGTTAGATGACATTAATGCTTCGGCTTGATAAGAAAAGCTTTTCTTTCCACCATTTTTTGCAATCAATGTTATTTGGTCAATTGTTACAAACATGGATGCATGTGATAATCTCTTTTTTTTCATGACAAGGCACCATAAACACATTTCCCTCATTGGGATAGATGACATTGATGCTTTGGCTTGATAAGAAAAGCTTTTCTGTACATCATTTTTTTGAATTAAAATTGTTCCATCAATCATGACAAGCATGGATGCATGTAATAATATCCTTTTTTTCATGTTTGGGCTCCATAAATAGATTATCTTCATTGGGGTAGACGACATTGATGCTTTCACTTTATAAGAAAAGCTTTTTATTCCACCATTTTTTGGAATCAATGTTATTCCATCAATCACGACAAGCATGGATGCATGTAATAATATCATTTTTTTAATGACAAGGCACCATAAATACATTCTCCTCATTGGGATAGATGACATTGACTCTTTGGCTTGATAAGAAAAGCTTTTTTTCCCATAATTTTTTGGAATTAATGTTGTTCCATCAATTGTGACAAGCATCGATGCATGTAATAATATCCTTTTTTTCATGATTGGGCACCATAAACATATTTTCCTTGTTGGGGCAGATGACAGTGATGCTTTGGCTTGATAAGAAAAGCTTTTCTTTCCTTCATTTTATGGAATAAATGTTATTCTGTCAATAGTGACAAACTTGAATGCATGTATTAATATCCTTTCATTTATGATTGGGCACCATAAACACATTCTTCTTATTGGATTAGATGACATTGATGCTTTGGCTTGATAAGAGAAGCTTTTCATTCCATTATTTTTTGTAATCAATGTTATTCCATCAATGGTGACAAATATGGATGCTTGTAATAATCTCTTTTTTTTTCATGATTAGACACCATAAACACATTCTCCTCACTAGGATAGACACCATTAATGCTTTGGTTTGATGAGAAAAGCTTTTCGTTCCTTTATTTTTTGGAATCAATGTTAATCCATCAATCATGACGAACATGGATTTATGTATTAATATCCTTTCTTTTATGATTGGGCACCATAAACACATTTTTTTCACTAGGATAGATGACATTGATATTTTGGCTTGATAGGAGAAGCTTTTCTTTCCACCATTTTTTGGAATTAATGTTATTCCGTCAATCATGACAAGCATGGATGCATGTAATAATATCCCTTTTTTCATGATTAGGCACCATAAACATATTCTCCTCATTGGGATAGATGACATTGACGCTTTGGCTTGATAAGGAAAGCTTTTCTTTCCTTTATTTTTTGGAATTAATGCTATTCCGTCAATGCTAACAAACATGGATACATGTACTAATATCCTTTCTTTTATTATTGGACACCATAAACATATTCTCTTCATTGGGATAGATGATATTGATGTTTTGGCTTGATAAGAGAAGCTTTTTTTCCACTTTTTCTTGGAATCAATGTTATCCTGTCAATCATGACAAGCATGGATGCATGTAATAATATCCTTTATCTAATGATTGGGCTCCATAAACACATTATACTCATTGGGTTAGATGGCATTGATGCTTTGGTGTGATAAGAAAAGCTTTTCTTTCCTTCATTTTTTGGAATCAATGTTATTCCATTAATCGTAACAAACAAGAATGCTTATAATAATCTCCCTTTTTTCATGATTAGGCACCATAAACACATTCTCTTCATTGGGATAGATGACAATGATACTCTGCCTTTAAAAGAAAAGCTTTTCTCTCTACCATTTTTTGGAACCAATGTTATTTTGTGAATCGTGACAAACGTGGATGCACGTAAGAATCTCTTTTTCTTCATGATTGGGCGCCATAAACATATTCACCTCATTCGGATAGATGACATTGGTGCTTTGCCTTGGTAAGAAAATCTTTTTTTTCCTTCATTTTTTGGAATTAATGTTATTTCGTCAACGATGTCAAACATGGATGCATGTATTAAGCTCCTTTTCTTCATGATTGGACACTATAAACACATTCTCCTCATTAGGATAGGTGCCATTGATTCTTTGGCTTGATAAAAAAACATTTTTTTCCACCATTTTTTGGAACCAATGTTATTCCGTGAACCATGACAACATGGATGCGTGTAAGAATCTCCTTCTCTTCATGATTGGGCACCATAAATACATTCTCCTTATTCAGATGGATGACATTGACACTTTGCCTTGGTAGGAAAAGCTTTTCTTTCCTTTATTTTGTTTTGGAAACAATGTTATTTCATCAATCATGACAAACATGGTTTCACGCATTAATCTCCTTTTCTACATGATTAGGAACCATAAACATGTTCTCCTCATTGGGATAGATGGCATTGATGCCTTGGCTTGATAAGAAAAGCTTTTCTCTCCACCATTTTTTGGAATCGATGTTATTCTGTTGATTATGACAAACATGGATGCATATGTTAATCTCTTTTTTTTCATGATTAGGCTCCATAAACACATTCCTTGCATTGGGATAAATGACATTGATACTTTGGCTTTGTTGGAAAAGCTTTTTTTTTCCTTAATTTCTTTAAAATCAACGTTATTTTGTCAATCATGACAAGCATTGATGCATGTAATAATGTCCCTTTTTTTCATGATTGGGAATTATAAACACATTCTTCTCATTGGGATAGATGATATTATTGCTTTAACTTGATATGAAAAGCTTTTTTTTCCTCTACTTTATGGAATCAAAGTTATTCGGTCAATCGTGACAAACATGGATGTATGTATTAATATCCTTTTTTCATGATTGGGCACCATAAACACATTCTCTTCATTGCGACAGATGAAATTCATGTTTTGGCTTGATAAAAGAAGCTTTTCCTTCCACCATTTCTTGCAATTACTATTGTTCCATCAATCATGACAGGCATGGAAGCAGGTAATAATGTCTTTTTTTTCATAATTGGGTACCATAAATACATTCTCTTCATTGGGGTATATAACATTAATGCTTTGGCTTTATAAGAAAAGCTATTTATTCCACCATTTTTTGTAATCAATGCTATTCCATCAATCTCGACAAACACGGATGCATGCGATAATCTCATTTTTTCATGATTGGGCACCATAAATACATTCTCTTCATCGGGATAGATGACATTGACGCTTTGGCTTGATAAGAAAAGCATTTTTTTCATTTATTTTTTGATTCAATGCTAATCCGTCAATCGTGACAAACAGGGATGCATGTATTAATATTCTTTCTTTTATGATTGGGCACCATGAACACATTCTCTTCATTGGGATAGATGACAGTGATGTTTTGGCTTGATAAGAGAAGCTTTTCTTTCCACCATTTTTTGGAATCATTGTTATTTCATTAATCGTGACAAGCATAGATGCATGTAATAATATACTTTTTCTCATTATTGGGCACTATAAACACATTCTCCTCATTGGGTTAGATGACATTGATGCTTTGGCTTGATAAGAAAAGCTTTTCTTTTTGCCATTTTTGGTAATCAATGTTATTTTGTCAAACGTGACAAACATGGATGCATGTAATAATCTCCTTTTTTTCATGACAACGCACCATAAACACATTCTCCTCATTGGGATAGATGACATTGACACTTTGGCTTGATAGGAAAAGCTTTTTTTTCCACCATTTTTCATGTTTTTCTGTCAATCATGACTAGCATGGATACATGTAATAATATCCTTTTTTTTCATGTTTGGGCTCGATAAGCACATTATCTTTATTGGGGTGATGACATTGATGCTTTGGCTTTATAAGAGAAGCTTTTCATTCCACCATTTTTTGGAATCAATATTATTCCATCAATCGTGACAAGCATGGATACATGTAATAATAACTTTTTTCAATGACAAGGCACCATAAACACATTCTCTGCATTGGGATAGATGACATTGATGCTTTGGCTTGATAAGAAAAGCTTTTTTTTCCACCATTTTTTAGAATTAATGTTGTTCCGTCAATCACGACAAGCATGGATGCAAGTAATAATATCCTTTTTTTCATGATTAGGCACCATAAATACATTTTCCTCATTGGGATAGATGACATTGATGCTTTGGCTTGATAAGAAAAGCTTTTCTTTCCTTTATTTATTGGAATCAATTTTATTCTGTCAATAGTGACAAACATGGATGCATGAATTAATATCCTTTCTTTTATGATTGGACATTATAAATACATTCTTTTCATTGGGATAGATGACATTGATGTTTTGGCTTGATAATAGAAGCTTTTTTTCTACCAATTTTTGGAATCAATGTTATTCTGTCAATGACAAGCATGGATGCATGTAATAATACCCTTTTTCTTATGATTGGGCTCTATAAACACATTCTACTCATTGGGTTAGATGACATTGATGCTTTGGCTTAAGAAGAAAAGCTTTTTTTTCCTTCATTTTTTGCAATCAATGTTAATCCGTCAGTCGTGACCTATATGGATGCACATGCTAATCACTTTTTCTCTTGATTAGGCACCGTAAACACATTATCCTCATTAGGATAGAATACATCTATGCTTTGGCTTGATAAGAAAAGCTTTTCCTTCCTTCATTTTTTGTAATCAATATTATTCCGTCAATCGTGACAAATGTGGATGCACATATTAATATCTCTTTTTTCGTGATTAGGCAACATAAACACTTTTTCCCCATTCAAATAGATAACATTGATGCTTTGGGTTGATAAGAAAAGCTTTTCTTTCCACCACTTTTAGGAATCAATGTTATTCCGAGAATCGTGACGAGCATGGATGCATGTAATAATATCTTTTTTTACATGATTGGGCACAATAAACACATTCTCCTCATTGGGTTAGATAACATTGATGCTTTGGCTTGAAAAGAGAAACTTTTCATTCCACCATTTTTTGTAATCAATTTTATTCCATCAATCGTGACAAACATGGATGCTTGTAATAATCTCTTTTTTTTCATGATTAGACGCCATAAACACATTCTCCTCACTAGGATCAACGACATTGATGCTTTGGTTTGATAAGAAAAGCTTTTCTTTACTTCCTTTTGTAGAGCCAATGTTATTTCGTGAATCATGACAAGCATGGATGCACATAAGTGTCTCCTTTTCTTCATGATTGAGGACCATAAATAGATTTTCCCCGTTCGGGTAGATGACCTTAACGCTCTGCCTGGCTAAGAAAAGCTTTTTTTTCCTCTCTTTTTTGGAAACAATGTTATTCCGTCAATTATGGCAAACATGGATGCACGTATTAATCTCTTTTTCATCATGATTGGGCACCATAAACACATTCTCCTCATTAGCATAGATGACATTGTTGCTTAATCTCATTTTCATCATGATTGGGCACACATAAACACATTCTCCTTATTAGCATAGATGACATTGATGCTTTGGCTTGATAAAAAAAGCTTTTCTTTCCACCATTTTTTGGAACCAATGTTATTCCATGAATCATGACAACATGGATGCGCATAAGAATCACCTTTTCTTCATGATTGGGCACTATAAACACATTTTTCTCATTCGGATGAATGACATTGACGCTTTGCCTTGGTAGGAAAAGCTTTTTTTTTCCTTTAATTTTTGGAAACAATGTTATTTCGTCAATCATGACAAATGTGGATGCACACATTAATCTCCTTTTCTTCATGATTGGACACTATAAACATATTCTCCTCAATGGGATAGATGGCATTAATGCTTTGGCTTGATAAGAAAAGTTTTCCTTTCTTTCATTTTTTTGAAATCAATGTTATTTTGTCAATCGTTACAAGCATTGATACATGCAATAATATTCTTTTTTTTTCATGATTGGGCACTATAAACATATTCTCCTCATTGGGATAGGTGATATTGACGCTTTGGCTTGATATGAAAAGCATTTTTTTTCTTTCATTTTTTGGAATCAATGTTATTCCGTCAATCGTGACAAACATGGATGTATGTATTAATATCCTTTCTCCTATGATTGGGCACCAAAAACACCTTTTCCTCATAGGGATAGATTGCATTAATGTTTTGGCTTGATAAAAGAAGCTTTTCTTTGCACTATTTTTTGGAATTAATGTTGTTTCACCAATCATGACAAGCATGGATGCATGTAATAATGTCCTTTTTTTTCATGATTGGGCACCATAAACACATTCTCCTTATTGGGGCAGATGACATTGATGTTTTGGCTTTATAAGAGAAGCTTTTCATTCCACTATTTTTTTGTCATCAATGTTATTCTGTTAATCTTGACAAACATGGATGCATGCAATAATCTCTTTTTTTTTTCATGATTAGGCACCATAAACACATTCTCCTCGTTGGGATAGATTACATTGATGCTTTAGCTTGATAAAAAATTCTTTTCTTTCCTTCATTTTTTTGCATTCAATGTTAATCCGTCAATCATGGCAAACATCGTTGCATGTATTAATATCCTTTCTTTTATGAGTAAGCACCAAAAATACATTCTCTTCGTTAGGATAGATGACATTGATGTTTTGGCTTGATAAAAAAAGCTTTTATTTCCACCATTTTTTGGAATCAATGTTATTCTGTCAATCGTGACAAGCATGGATACATGTAATAATATCCATTTTGTCATGATTGGGCTCCATGAACACATTCTACCCGTTGGGTTAGATGATATTAATGCTTTGGCTTGATAAGAAAAGCTTTTCTTTCCTTTATTTTTTAGAATCAATATTAATCCGTCAGTCGTGACACACATGGATGCACATGTTAATCACCTTTTTGTCATGAATACGCACCATAAACACATTCCCCTCATTAGGATAGATAACATCTATGCTTTGGTTTGATAAGAAAAGCTTTTCTTTCCTTCATTTTTTGGAATCAATATTATTCTGTCAATCATGATAAAACATGGACGCAGATATTAATATCCTTTTTTGTTGTGATTGGGCACCATAAATACATTCTCTCATTGGGATATATAACATTGCTGCTTTAGCTTGATAAGAAAAGCTTTTCTTTCCACCATTTTTAAGAATCAATGTTATTTTGTTAATTGTGACAAGCATGGACGCATGTAATAGTATCCTTTTTCATCATTGGGCACCATAACAGATTTTCCTCATAGGGTTAGATGACATTGATGCTTTGGCTTGATAACAGAAGCTTTTCATTGCATAATTTTTTTGTAATCAATGTTATTCCATCAATCGTGACAAACATGGATGCTTGTAATAATCTTTTTTTTTATGATTAGGCACTATAAACATATTCTCCTCATTAGGGTAGATGACATTGATGCTTTGGCTTGGTAAAAAAAGCTTTTTATTCCACCATTGTTTGGAACCAATGTTATTCTATGAATCATGAAAAACATGGATGCATGTAAGAATCTCTTTTTCATCATTATTGGGTGCCATAAACACATTCTCCTCACTCGGATAGATGATATTAAAGCTTTATCTTGGTAAGAAAAGCTTTTCTGTCCTTCTTTTTTTGGAAACAATGTTATTCCGTCAATCATGACAAACATGGATGCACGTGTTAATCTTTTTTTCTTCATGATTGGGCACCATAAACACATTATCCTCATTAGGATAGACAACATTAATGCTTTGGCTTGATAAGAAAAGCTTTTCTTTCCACTATTTTTTGGAAACAATATTATTCTGTGAATCATGACAAACATGGATGCACATATTAATCTTCTTTTCTTCATGATTGGGTGCCATATACATATTCTCCTCGTTAGGATAGATGACATTAATGCTTTGGCTTTATAAGGAAAGCTTTTCTTTCCATAATTTTTTGGAATCAATGTTATTCTGTCAATTGTGACAAACATGGATACATGTGTTAATCTCTTTTTTTTTTCATGATGAGGCTCCATAAACATATTCCCCTCATTGGGACATATGACATTGACACTTTGGCTTGATAAGAAAAGCTTTTCTTTCCTTCATTTTTTCGAAATCAATGTTATTTTGTCAATCATGATAAGCATTGATGCTTATAATAATATCCTTTTTTTTCATGATTGGGCACCATAAACACATTCTTCTCATTGGGATAGATGATATTGACACCTTGGCTTGATATGAAAAACTTTGTTTCCTTCATTTTTTGGAATCAGAGTTATTCCGTCAATCTTGACAAACATGGATGCAAGTATTAATATCATTTCTTTTATGATTAGGCACCATAAACACATTCTCTTCATAGGGACAGAAGACATTGACATTTTGGCTTGATAAGATAAGCTTTTCTTTCCTCCATGGTTTGGAATTAATGTTGTTCCATCAATTGTGACAAGCATGGATGCATGTAATAATATCCTTTCTCTCATGATTGGGCTTCATAAACACTTTCCACTCATTAGGGTAGATGACATTGATACTTTGGCTTTATAAGAGAAGCTTTTCATTCCATCATTTTTTGTAACCAATGTTATTTTGTCAATCTTGACAAACAAGGATACATGCAACAATATCCTTTTTTTCATGATTAGGCACCGTAAACACATTCTCCTGGTTGGGATAGATGACACTGACACTTTGGCTTGACAAGAAAAGCTTTTCTTTTCTTCATTTTTTGGATTCAATGTTAATCTGTCAATCGTGACAAACATGGATGCATGTATTAATATCTTTTCTTTTATGATTAGGCACCATAAACATATTCTCTTCATTGGCATAGATGACATTGATGTTATGGCTTGATAAAAGAAGCTTTTCTTTCCACCATTTGTTGGAATCAATGTTATTCCGTCAATCATGACAAGCATGGATGCAAGCAATAGTATCCTTTTTTTCAGGATTGGGCACCATAAACACATTCTCTTCATTAGGGTAGATGACATTGATGTATTTGCTTGATAAAAAAAGCTTTTGTTTCTTTCATTTTTGGTAACAATGTTATTCTATCAATCATGAGAAACATGAATACACGTATTAATCTCCTTTTCTTAATAATTGGCACCATAAACACATTCTCCTCATTGGGTTAGATGACATTGATGCTTTGGCTTGATAAGAAAAGCTTTTCTTTCTGCCATTTTTTGGAATCAATGTTAATCTATCAATCATGACAAACATGGATGCATGTATTAAGATCCTTTCTTTTATGATTGGGCACCATAAACATATTCTCTTTATTAGGATCGATGACATTGATGTTTTGGCTTAATAAGAGAAGCTTTTCTTTCCACCATTTTTTGGAGTTAATGTTATTCCATCAATCATGACAAGCATGGATGCACGTAATTATATCTTTTTTTTTCACGATTGGGCACCATAAACACATTCTCCTCATTGGGGTAGATGACTTTGATTTTGCCTTGATAAGAAAAGCTTTTTTTCCTTCATTTTTTGGAAGCAATGTTATTTCGTCAATCATGAGAAACATGGATGCATGTATGAATCTCCTTTTCTTGATGATTGGGCACCATAAACACATTCTCCTCATTGGATTAGATGACATAGATGCTTTGCCTTGATAAGAAAAGCTTTTCTTTCCTTTGTTTTTTGGAATCAATGTTAATTTGTCAATTGTGATAAACATGGATGCATGTATTAATATCTTTTCTTTTTTGATTAGGCAACATAAACACATTTTCTTTATTGGGATAGATGACATTGACATTTTGGCTTGATAAGAGAAGCTTTTCTTTCCACCATTTTTTGGAATCAATGTTATTCTATCAATCGTGACAAGCATGGATGCATGAAATAATATCCTTTTTTCATGATTGGGCACCATAAACATTTTCTCCTCACTGAGGTAGATGACATTGATGCTTTGGCATGATAAGAAAAGCTTTTCTTTCTTCATTTTTTGGAATCAATATTCTTCCATCAATAGAGACAAACTTGGATGCATGTATTGATGTCCTTTCTTTTATGATTGGGCACCATAAACACATTTTCTTCATTAGGATAGATGACATTGATGTTTTTGCTTCATAAAAGAAGCTTTTCATTCCATTACTTCTTGCAATCAATGTTATTCCATCAATCTTGACAAACATGGATGCATGCAATTATCTCTTTTTTTTCAGGATTAGGCACCATATACACATTCTCCTCGTTGGGATAGATGACATTGATGCTTTGGCTTGATAAGAAAAGCTTTTTTTTCCCACATTTTTTGGATTCAATGTTAATCTGTCAATCGGGCCAAGCATGGATGCATGTATTAATATCCTTTCTTTTATGATTAGGCACAATAAACACATTCTCGTCATTGGGACAGATGATATTGATGTTTTGGCTTGATAACAGAAGGTTTTCTTTCCACTATTTTTTGGAATCAATGTTATTCCGTCAATCATAACAAGCATGGATGCATGTAACAATATCCTTTTTTTACTTGATTGGGCACCATGAACTCATTCTCCTCCTTGGGTTAGATGACATTGATGCTTTAGCTTGATAAGAGAAGCTTTTCTTTCCATTTTTTTTGCAGTCAATGTTATTCCGTCAATCTTGACAAACATGGATGCATTCAATAATCTTCTTTTTTTCATGATTAGGCACAATAAACACATTCTCCTTATTGGGATGGATGACATTGGCACTTTGGCTTGATAAGAGAAGCTTTTCTTTCTACCATTTTTTGGAATCAATGTTATTCCGTCAATCTTGACAAACATGGATGCATCAATAATCTCTTTTCTTTCATGATTAGGCACCATAAACATATTCTTCTTGTTGGGATAGATGACATTGGTGCTTTGGCTTGATAAGAGAAGATTTCCTTCCACCATTTGTAGTAATCAATGTTATTTCATCAATCATGACAAACATGGTTGCATGTAATAATCTCTTTCCTTTCATGACAAGGCACCATAAACATATTCTCTTTATCAGGATAGATGACATTGATGTATTGGCTTGATAAGAAAAGCTTTTTTTCCTTCACTTTTTGGAATCAATGTTAATTCATCAATCGTGACAAACGTGGATGCACCTGTTAATCACCTTTTCATCATGATTAGGCACCGTAAACAAATTATCCTGATTAGGATAGATGACATTGATGCTTTGGCTTGATAAGAAAGGCTTTTTTTTTCTTTCATTTTTTGGAATCAATGTTAATTCATTAATCGGGACAAACATGGATGCCTGTATTAATATCCTTTCTTTTATGATTGGGCACCATAAACACATTCTCTTCATTGGGATAGAAGACTTTGATGTGTTGGCTTCATAAGAGAAGCTTTTCTTTCCACCCTTTTTGGAATCAATGTTAATCCATCAATCGTGGCAAGCTTGGATGCATGTAATAATATCCTTTTTTTTCTTGGTGGGGCACCATAAACACATTCTCCTCCTTAGGTTAGATGACATTAATGCTTTAGCCTGATAAGAGAAGCTTTTCTTTTCACCATTATTTGTAATAATATTATTCCGTCAATCTTGACAAACATGGATGCATCCAATAATTCCTTTTTTTCATGATTAGGCACCATAAATATATTCTCCTCATTAGGATAGATGACATTGATGCTTTGGCTTGATAAGAAAAGCTTTTTTTTTCCTTCCTTTTTTGGAATCAATGTTAATCCGTCAATCGTGACAAATATGGATGCATGTGTTAATCTCTTTTCTTCTTTGATTGGACACCATAAACAAATTCTCTTCGTTGGGATAGATGAAATTGATGTTTTGGCTTGATAAAAGAAGCTTTTCTTTCCATTTTTTTTGGAATAAATGTTATTCTGTCAATCGTGACAAGCATGGATGCATGTAATAATATCCTTTCTTTTATGATTGGGCGCCATAAACACCTTTTCTTCATTGGGATAGATGACATTGATGCCTTGGCTTGATAAGAAACACTTTTCTTTCCACCATTTTTTGGAACCAATGTTATCCCACGAATCGTGACAAACATGGATGCACGTAAGAATCTCCTTTTTTTCATGATTGGGCGCCATAAACATATTTTTCTTATTGGGATAGATGACATTGACGCTTTGGCTTGGTAAGAAAAGCTTTTCTTTCCACCATTTTTTGGTATTAAGGTTATTTCGTCAATTATGACAAACATGATTGCATGTTTTAATCTGCTTTTTTTAATGATTGGGCACTGCAAACACATTTCCTCATTAGGATAAATGGCATTGATAATTTGGCATGATAAGAAAAGCATTTCTTTCAACCCTTTTTTAGAATCAATGTTGTTTCGTCAATCATGACAAGCTTGTGTGCATGTAATAATATCCCTTTTTTTATGATTGGGCAACATAAAAACATTTTCTTCGTTGGGATAGATGGCATTGATATTGGCTTGATGAAAGAAGCTTTTTTGTCCACCATTTTTTGGAATCAATTTTATTTTATTTATCGTGACAAACATGGATGCATGTAATAATCACCTTTTTTTCATGATTAGGCACTATAAACTTATTCTCCTCATTGGGATAGATGACATTTATGCTTTGGCTTGATAAGAAAAGGTTTTTTTTCCTTATTTTTTGGAATCAATATTCCTCCATCAATAGAGACAAACTTGGATGCATGTATTAATATCCTTTCTTTTATTACTAGGCATCATAAACACATTCTCTTTATTGCGATAGATGATATTGAGGTTTTGGCTTAATAAGAGAAGCTGTTCTTTCCAACACTTTTGGAATCAATGTTATTCCTTCAATTATGACAAACATGGATGCATGTAATAATATCCTTTCTTTTTCTTGATTGGGCACCATAAATGCAATCTCCTCTTTAGGTTAGATGACATTGATGCTTTGGCTTGATAAGAGAAGCTTTTCAATCCACCATTTTTTGTAATCACTGTTATTCTGTCAAACGTGACAAACATGGATGCCTGCAATAATCTCTTCTTTTTCATGATTAGGCACCATAAACACATTCTCCTTATTGGGATAGACGACATTGATGCTTTGGCTTGAGAATAAAAGCTTTTCCTTCCATTTTTTTTGGAACAATTGTTTTTTGTGAATTGTGACAAATATGGATGCACGTAATAATCTCCTTTTCTTCATGATTGGGCACCATAAACACATTCCCCTTATTAGGATAGATGACATTGACGCTTTGGCTTGACAAAAAAAGCTTTGCTTTCAACATTTTTTGGATTCAATGTTATTCTGTCAATTGTGACAAATGTGGATGCATGTATAATCTCATTTTCTTCATGGGTGGGCTCCATAAACACATCCTCCTCGTTGGGATAGATGACATTGATATTTTGGCTTAATA
Source organism: Adansonia gregorii (assembly GCA_038382025.1). Lineage (NCBI taxonomy): Eukaryota > Viridiplantae > Streptophyta > Magnoliopsida > Malvales > Malvaceae > Adansonia > Adansonia gregorii. Next base: position 43,209 of record JBBYHO010013123.1, read on the forward strand.
AGTAAACCTCTGCTTTTAACCATTTTTTGGATTCAATGTTATTCTATAAATTGTGACAAACACGAATGCATACATTAATCTCCATTTTTTCATGCTTAGGCTCCATAAACACATTCTCCTTATCAGGATAGATGATATTGATGCTTTGGCTTGATAAGAGAAGTTTTTCTTTCCACCATTTTTTGTAATCAATGTTATTACGTCAATCATGACAAACATGGATGCATGTAATAATCTCCTTTTTTTCATGATTAGGCACCATAAACACTTTTTCCTCATTAGGATAGATGACATTGATGCTTTGTCTTGATGAGAAAAGCTTTCTTTCCACCATTTTTTGGGATCAATGTTATTTCATCAATATTCTTCCATCAATAGAGAAACTTGGATGCATGTATTAATATCCTTTCTTTTATTATTAGGCATCATAAACACATTCTCTTCATTACGATAGATGACATTGAGGTTTTGGCTTAATAAGAAAGCTTTTCTTTCCAAAGCTTTTGGAATCAATGTTATTTTGTCAATCATGATAAACATGAATGCATGTATTAATATCCTTTCTTTTACGATTGGGCATGATAAACACATTCTCTTCATTAGGATGAAAAGCTTTTTTTTCCTTCAATTTTTTGAATCAATGTTATTTCGTCAATAGTGACAAGCAAGGATGCATGTATTAATATCCTTTCCTTTGTGGTTGGACACCATAAACACATTCTCTTCATTGGGATAGATGACATTAATGTTTTGGCTTGACAAGAGAAGCTTTTCTTTTCACCATTTTTTGGAATCAATGTTATTCTGTCAATCGTGAAAAACATGAATGCATGTATTAATATCCTTTCTTTTACGATTGGGCATGATAAACACATTCTCTTCATTAGGATAGATGACATTGATGTTTTGGCTTGATAAGAGAAGCTTTTCTTTCCACTATTTTTTGGCATCAATGTTGTTCTGTTAATCATGGGAAGCACGGATGCATGTAATAATATCCTTTTTTTTCTTGATTGGGCATGATAAACACATTCTCTTTATTGGGATAAATGATACTGATGCTTTGCCTTAATATGAAAAGCATTTTTTTTCCTTTAACTTTTGGAATCAATGTTATTTTGTCAATCATGACAAACATGGATGCATGTATTAATATCCTTTCTTTTATAATTAGGTACCATAAATACATTCTCTTCATTGGGATAGATGACATTGATATATCGGCTTGATAAGAAAAGCTTTTTTTCCACCATTTTCATAGAATTAATGTTATTCTGTTAATCTTGACAATCATGGATGCATGTAATAATATCTTTTTTTTCATGATAGGGCACCATAAACAGATTCTCCTCACTGGGTTAGATGACATTGATGCTTTGGCTTGATAAGAGAAGCTTCTTTTTCCAACATTTTTTGTAATCAATGTTATTGTGTCAATCATGGCAAACATGGATGCATGTAATAATCACCTTTCTTTGATGATTAGGCACTATAAACACACCCTCCTTATTGGGATAGATGACATTAATGCTTTGGCTTGATAAGAAAAGCTTTTCTTTCCTTTATTTTTTGGAATCAATGTTATTCTATCAATAGTGACAAACATGGATGCATCTATTAATATCCTTTCTTTTATGATTGGGCACCATAAAAAAATCCTCCTCATTGGGATAGATGACATTGATGTTTTGGCTTGATGAGAAAAGCTTTACTTTCCTTCATTTTTTGGAGTCAATGTTATTACACCAATAGTGACAAACATTGATGCATCATTAATATCCTTTCTTTTATGATTGGGCACCATAAACACATCCACCTCATTGGGATAGATGACATTGATGTTTTGGCTTGATGAGAAAAGCTTTACTTTCCTTCATTTTTTGGAGTCAATG
>JBBYHO010013123.1:45200-56573 GCA_038382025.1 Adansonia gregorii
TTATTACGCCAATAGTGACAAACATTGATGCATGTATTAATATCCTTTCTTTTGCAATTGGGCACCATAAACACAATCATTTCATTAGGATAGATGGCATTGATGTATTAGCTTAATAAGAGAAGCTTTATTTCCACCATTTTTTGGAATTAATGTTATTCTGTCAATCGTGACAAGCATGGATGTATGTAATAATATCCTTTTTCACAGGATTGGGCGCATAAACACATTATTCTCATTAGGATAGATGACATTGATGCTTTGGCTTGGTAAGAGAAGCTTTTCTTTCCACTATTTTATGGAACCGATTTTATTCCGTGAATCATTACAACGTGGATGCACGCAAGAATCTCATTTTCTTCATGATTGGGCACCATAAACATATTTTCCTCATTCGGATGGATGACATTGATGCTTTAACTTGGTAAGAAAAGCCATTTTTTCCTTATTTTTTGGAAACAATATTATTCCATCAGTCATGACAAACATGGATGCCTGTGTTAATCTTCTTTTTTTTCATGATTAGGCTCCATAAACACATTCCCCTCATTGGGATAGATGACATTGATGCTTTGGCTTTATAAGAGAAGCTTTTCATTCCACTAATTTTTGTAATCAATGTTATTCCGTCAATAGTGACAACCATGGATACATGTAATAATCTCTTTTTTTACATGACTAGGCACTATAAACACATTTTCCTCATTAGGATAGATGACATTGATGCTTTGGCTTGATGAGAAAACCTTTTCTTTTGACCATTTTTAGGAATCAATGTTATTCCATCAATCGTGACAAACATGGATGCATGTATTAATATCCTTTCTTTTATGATTGGACACCATAAACACATTCTCTTCATTAGGATAGTGACGTTGATGCTTTGGCTTGATAAGAAAAGCTTTTCTTTCCACCATTTTTTTGGAACCAATGTTATTCCGTGAAAAGACAACATGGATGCATGTATGAATCTCCTTTTCTTCATGATTGGGCACCATAAACACATTCTCCTTATTCGAATGGATGACATTGATGCTTTAACTTGGTAGGAAAAGCTTTTTTTTCCTTTGTTTTTTTTGGAATTTTTATTAATTGTGACAAACATGGATGCATGAGTTAATCTCTTTTTTTTTCATGATCAGGCTCAATAAACACATTCCCCTCATTGGGATATATGACATTGATGCTTTGGCTTGATAAGAAAACTTTCCTTCATTTTTTTGAAATCAATGTTATTTTGTCAATCATGACAAGCATTGATGCATGTAATAATATTCTTTTTTTTCATGATTGGGCACTATAAACACATTCTCCCTATTGGGATAAATGATATTGATGCTTTGGCTTGATATGAAAAGCATTTTTCTTCCTTCAGTTTTTGGAATCAATGTTATTCTGTCAATCATGACAACAATGGAGGCATGTATTGATATCTTTCTATTATGATTAGGCACCATAAACACATTCTCTTCATTGGGACATATGACATTGATGTTTTAGGTTGATAAGAGAAGCTTTTCTATCCAGCATTTTTTGGAATTAATATTGTTCCGTCCATCGTGACAAGCTTGGATGCATGTAATAATATCATTTTTTTCATGATCGGGCACCACAAACACATTCTCCTCATTGGGGTAGATGATATTGATGCTTTGGCTTTACAAAAGAAGCTTTTCATTCCACTATTTTTTGTAATCAATGTTATTCCGTCAATCTTGACAAACATGGGTGCATGAAATAATCCCCTTTTTTTCATGATTCGGCACCATAAACATATTCTCCTCGTTGGGATAAATGACATTGATGCTTTGGCTTGATAAGAAAAGCCTTTCTTTCCACCATTTGTTAGAATTATTGTTGTTTTGTCAATCGTGAGAAGCATGGATGCTTGTAATAATATCCCTTTTTTCATGTTAGGGCACCTTATACACATTATCTTCATTAGGGTAGATGACATTTATGCTTTGGCTTTATAAGAGAAGCTTTTCATTCCACCATTTTTTGGAATAATGTTATTCCGTCAATCGTGACAAGCATGGATGCATGTATTAATGTCCTTTCTTTATGATTGGGCACCATAAACATATTCTCTTTGTTAGGATAGATGACATTGATATTTTGGCTTAATAAGAGAAGCTTTTCTGTCCACCATTTTTTTGAATTAGTGTTAGTTCATCCATTATGAAAGGCATGGATGCATGCAATAATATCTTTTTTTTCTCGATTGGACACCATAAACACATTCTCCTCATTAGGTTAGATGACATTGATGCTTTGGCTTTATAAGAGACGCTTTTCATTCCACCATTTTTTGTAATCAATGTTATTCCGTCAATCTTGACAAACATGGACACAGGCAATAATCTTCTTTTTTTCATGTTAGGCACCATAAACACATTGTCCTCATAGGGATAAATGACATTGACGCTTTGGCTTGATAAGAAAAGCTTTTTTTCCTTAATTTTTAGATTTAATGTTAATCCGTCAATTATGACAAACATGGATGCATGTATTAATATCCTTTCTTTTATGATTAGGCAACATAAACACATTCTCTTCATTGGGATAGATGACATTGATGATTTGGCTTGATAAGAGAAGCATTTCTTACCACCATTTGTTAGAATCAATATTATTTCGTCAATTGTGACAAGCATGGATACATGTAATAATATCCTTTTTTTCATGATTGGGCACATAAACACATTCTCCTCATTGGGATAGATGACATTAATGCTTTGGCTTGATAAGAAAAGCTTTTCTTTCCACCATTTTTTGGATTTGATGTCATTCTATCAATTGTGACAAACACTGCATTTGTTAATCTTTTTTTTTTTCATGATTAGGGTCCGTAAACACATTCTTCTAATTAGGATAGATGACATTGATGCTTTGGCTTCATAAGAAAAGCTTTTTTTTCCTTTAATTTTTCAAAACAATGTTATTTCGTCGATTGTGACAAATATGGATGCATATATTAATATCCTTTCTTTTATGATTGGGCTCTATAAACACATTTTCTTCAATGGGTAGATGACTTTGATGTTTTGGCTTGATAAGAGAAGCTTTTCTTTCCATCATTTTTTGGAATTAATGTTGTTCCATTTATCATGACAAGCATAGATGCACGTAATAATATCCTATTTTTCATGATTGGGCACCATAATCACATTCTCCTCATTAGGGTAGATGACATTGATGCTTTGGCTTGATAAGGGAAGCTTTTCGTTCCACCATTTTTTGTAATCAATGTTATTCTATCAATCTTAATAAACATGGATGCATGCAATAATCTTCTTCTTTTCTTGATTAGGCACAATAAACACTTTCACTCATCGGGATAGATGACATTGACACTTTAGCTCGATAAAAAAAATCTTTTTCCTTCATTCTTTGGAATCAATGCCATTTCATCAATTATGACAAATGTGCATGCAGGTAATAATTTCTTTTTTTTCATGATTGGGCACCACGTACACATTCTCCTCATTGGGATAGATGATATTGATGCTTTGGCTTATTATGAAAAGTTTTTTTTCACCCTTTTTTAGAATCAATGTTATTCAGTCAATCATGACAAACAAGCATGCACGTGATAATTTTATTTTCTTTTTCTTGATTGGACACCATGAACACATTCTCTTCATTGGAATAGATGACATTGATGCTTTGGCTTGATAAGAAAAGCTTTTCTTTCCTTCACTTTTTGGAATTAATGTTTTTCCATCAATCGTGATGAACATGGATGCACATATTAATCTCGTTTTCTTCACAATTGGGCACCATAATCACATCTCCTCATTAGGATATATGACATTAATGCTTTGGCTTGATAAGAAAAGCTTTTCTTTCCACCATTTTTTGGAATCAATGTTATTTCGTTAGTCGTGACAAGCATGGATGACATAAGAATCTCTTTTTTTTCATGATTGGGCACCGTAAACACATTCCCCTTATTGGGATAGATGATATTGATGCTTTGGCTTGCTATGAAAAGCTTTTCTTCCCATTGTTTTTTGGAATCAATCCTATTTCATCAATTATGACAAACATGATTACACGTGTTAATCTATTTTTTTTCACGATTGGGCACTGTAAACACATTTCCTTATTAGGATAGATGACATTGATAATTCAGCTTGATAAGAGAAGCATTTCTTTCAACCATATTTTAGAATCAATGTTGTTTCGTCAATCGTGACAAGCTTGGATGCATGTAATAATATCCCTTTTTTCATGATTGGGCACCATAAACAAATTCTCTTAATTGGGTTAGATGACATTGATTCTTTGGCTTGATCAGAGAAACTTTTTTTTCCACCATTTTTTGCAACCAATGTTATTCCATCAATTGTAACAAGTATGGATGCATGTAATGATCACCTTTTTTTCATGATTAGGAACTATAAACTCATTCTCCTCATTGGGATAGATGACATTGATGCTTTTGCTTGATAAGAAAGCTTTTTTTTCCTTTATTTTTTGGAATCAATGTTAATCCATCAATCGTGACAAACATGGATGCATGTATTAATATCCTTTCTTTTATTATTGGGCACCATAAACATATTCTCTTCGTTGGGATAAATGACATTCATGTTTTGGCCTGATAAGAGAAGCTTTTCTTTCCACCATTTTTTGGAATCAATGTTATTCCACTGATTGTGACAAACATGGATGCATGTAATAATATCCTTTTTTTTCTTGATTGGGCACCATAAACACATTCTCCTCCTTCGGTTAGATGATATTGATGCTTTGGCTTAATAAGAGAAGCTTTTTATTCCACTATTTTTTGTGATCAATGTTATTCCGTAAATCGTGACAAACATGGATGCTGATAATAATCTCTTCTTTTTTCATGATTAGGCACCATAAAAACATTCTCCTTATTGGGATAGATGACATTGATGCTTTGGCTTGATAACAAAGCTTTTCTTTCCACCCTTTTTTGGAACCAATGTTATTTCGTGAATTGTGACAAATACACATGCACATAAGAATCTCCTATTCTTCATGATTGTGTATTGTATACACATTCTCCTTATTCGGATGGATGACATTGATGCTTTGCCTTGGTCAAAAATGCTTTTTTTTCCTTCAATTTTTGGAAACAATTTTATTCCGTTAATCATGACAAGCTTGGATGCATATATTAATCACTTTTTCTTCATGATTGGGCACAATAAACACATTCTCCTTAATAGGATAGATGACAATGATGCTTTGGCTTGATAAGAAAAGCTTTGCTTTCCATCAATTTTTGGATTCAATGTCATTATGTCAATTATGACAAACATGGATGCATGTGTTAATCTTTTTTTTTTCATGATTAGGCTTTATAAACACTTTCTCCTTATTGGGATAGATGACATTGATGCTTTGGCTCGGTAAAAAAAGCTTTTCTTTCTTTCAATTTTTTGAATTAATGTTATTTTGTCAATAGTGACAAACATGGATGCATGTATTAATATCCTTTCTTTTATGATTAGGCACCATAAACACATTCCCTTCATTGGGATAGATGACATTGATGTTTTGGCTTGATAAGAGAAGCTCTTCATCCCACCATTTTTCAGAATTAATACTGTTCTGTCAATCGTGACAAGCATGGACGCATGTAATAATATCCCTTTTTTCATGATTGGGCACCATAAATACATTCTCGTCATTGGGGCAGATGGCATTGATGCTTTGGCTTGATAAGAGAAGCTTTTCTTTCCACCATTTTTTGTAATCAATTTTATTTCGTCAATCTTGACTAACATGGATGCATGCAATAATCTCTTTTTTTTCATGACTAGGCACCATGAACGGATTTGCTCGTCGGGATAGATGAAATTAACGCTTTGGCTTAATAAAAAAAATCTTTTCTTTCTTCATTTTTTCGAATCAACACAATTTCATCAATTGTGACAAATGTGCATGCAGGTAACAATCTCTTTGTTTTCATGGTAGGGCACCACGTACACATTCTCCTTATTGGGATAGATGATATTGATGCTTTGGCTTTGTATGAAAAGCTTTTATTTCCACCATTTTTTGGAGTCAATATTATTTCGTCAATCATGACAAACAAGCATGCACGTGATAATCTCTTTTTTTTCTTGATTAGGCACCATAAACACATTCTCCTCATTGGGATAGATGACGTTGACGCTTTGGCTTGATAAGAAAAGCTTTTTTTTTTTTCATCTTTTGGAATCAATGTTATTCTGCCAATTGTGACAAACATGGATGCATGTATTAATATCCTTTCTTTTATGATTAGGCACCATAAAGCCATTCTCTTTATTAGGATAGGTGACATTGTTGTATTGGCTTAATAAAAAAAGCTTTGCTTTCCATTATTTTTTGGAATTAATGTTATTTCGTCAATCGTAACACACATGGATGCCTGTAATAATCTTTTTTTTCATAGTTGGGCACCATAAACACATTCTCCTTATTGGGATAGATGATATTGATGCTTTAGCTTGATAAGAAAAGCTTTTCTTTTCACCTTTTTTTGGAACCAATGTTATTCTGTGTGACAAATATGGATGCATGCATGCATCTCCTTTTCCTAACGATTGGGCACCATAAACACATTCTCCTTATTCGGATGGATGACATTGATGCTTTGCCTTTGTCAGAAAAGCTTTTCCTTCCTTCATTTTTTGGAAAGAATGTTATTTCGTCAATCATGACAAGCATGGATGCACATATTGATCTCTTTTTCTTCATGATCGGGTACCATAAACACGTTTTCCTCATTAGGATAGATGATATTGATGCTTAGGTTTCATAAGAAAAGCTTTTCTTTCCACCATTTTTTGGATTCAATGTTATTTTGTCAATTGTAGCTAACATGGATGCATGTGCTAATCTCCTTTTTTCCATGATTAGGCACCATAAACACATTCTCCTTATTGGGATAGACGACATTGATGCTTTGGCTTGATAAGGAAAGCTTTTTTTTTCCACCTTTTTTTGGAACCAATGTTATTCCGTGAATCATGACAAATACAGATGCATGTAAGAATCTCCTTTCCTTCTTGATTGGGCACCATGAACACATTCTACTCATTGGGATAGATGACATTGACACTTTAACTTGATAAGAAAAGCTTTTTTTTCCTCTTTGGAGTCAATGTTAATCTGCCAATCGTGACAAACATGGATACATGTATTAATATCCTTTCTTTTACGATTAGGCGCCATAAATACATTCTATTTATTGGGATAGATGACATTGTCGCATTGGCTTGAGAGGAAAAGCTTTTCTTTCCACTATTTTTTGGATTCAATGTTATTCTATCAATTGTGACAATCATGGATGCATGTGTTAATCTCCTTTTTTTCATGATTAGGCACCATAAACACATTCTCCTTATTGGGATAGATGACATTGATGCTTTGGCTTGATAAGCAAAGCTTTTTTTTTCACCTTTTTTTGGAAACAATGTTATTCTGTGGATCATGACAAATATAGATGCATGTAAGAATCTCTTTTCCTTCATGATTGAGCACCATAAACACATTCTCCTCATTTGGATGGATGACATTGATGCTTTCCCTTGGTCAAAAAAGCTTTTCTTTCCTTCATTTTTTTGAAAAATGTTATTCTGTAAATCATGACAAGCACGGATGCACATATTAATCACTTTTTCCTCATGATTGGGCACCATCAACACATTCTCCTCATTAGGATTGATGACATTGATGCTTTTGCTTGATAAGAAAAGCTTTGCTTTCCACTTTTTTTTAGATTCAATGTCATTCTGTCAATTGTGACAAACATGGATGCATGTGTTAATCTTCTTATATTCATAATTAGGCTCCATAAACACATTTTCCTTATTGGGATAGATGACATTGATGCTTTGGCTTGGTAATAAATGCTTTTCTTTCCTTCAATTTTTCAAATCATTGTTATTCCATCAATAGTGACAAACATGGATGCATGTATTAATATCCTTTCTTTTATAATTAGGCACCATAAACAAATTTTCTTTTTTGGGATAGATGACATTAATGTTTTGGCTTGATAAGAGGAGCTCTTTTTTCCACCATTTTTTGGAATTATTGTTGTTTCGTCAATCACGACAAGCATGGATGCTTGTAATAATATCCCTTTGTTCATGATTGGGCACCATAAACACATTCTCCTCATTGGGGTAGATGACATTAATGCTTTGGCTTGATATGAGAATCTTTCCATTCCACCATTTTTGAAATCAATTTTATTCCGTCAATCTGGGCAAACATGAATGCTTGCAATAATCTCCTTCTTTTCATGATTGGCACCATAAATATATTCGCTCGTTGGGATAGATGACATTCAAGCTTTGGCTTGATAAAAAAGCTTTTCTTTCCTTTAATTTTTGGAATCAATGCAATTTCATTAATTGTGACAAACGTGCATGCAAGTAATAATCTTTTTTTTCATAATTGGGCACCATGTACACATTCTCCTTATTGGGATAGATAACATTGGTACTTTGGCTCAGTATGAAATGCCTTTCATTCCATCATTTTTTGTAATCAATTTTATTCTACCAATCATGACAAGCATGGATACATGTAGTAATCACCTTTTTTTCATAATTAGGTACTATAAACTCATTCTCCACATTGCGATAGATGATGTTGATGCTTTGGCTTGATAAGAAAGCTTTTCTTTCCTTCATTTTTTGGAAACAATGTTATTCTATCATTAGTGACAAACATGGATGCATGTACTGATATCATTTCTTTTATGATTGGGCACCATAAACACATTCTCTTCATTGGGATAGATGACATTGATGTTTTGGCCTGATAAGAGAAGCTTTTCTTTACACCATTTTTTGGAATTACTGTTATTTCGTCAGTCATGACAAACATGGATGCATGTAATAATATCCTCTTTTTTCTTGATTGGGCACCATAAACACATTCTCCTCCTTGGGTTAGATGACATTGATGCTTTGGCTTGATAAGAAAAGCTCCACCACTTTTTGTAATCAAAGTTATTCCGTCAATCATGACAAACATAGATGCTTTAATAATCTCTTTTTTTATGATTAGGCATGATAAACACATTTTTTTTTGGGATAGACGACATTGATGCTTTAGCTTGATAAGAAAAGCTTTTTTTTCCACCTTTTTTTGGAACCAGTGTTATCTTGTGAATCATGACAAATAGACATGCATGTAAGAATCTCTTTTCCTTCTTGATTGGGCACCATGAAAACATTCTCCTTATTGGGGTAGATGACATTGACATTTTGGCTTGATAAGAAAAGTTTTTTTTTCATCTTTTGGCATCAATGTTAATCCGCCAATCGTGACAAACATGGATGCATGTATTAATATCCATTCTTTTACGATTAGGCGCCATAAACACATTCTCTTTATTGGGATAAATGACATTGTTGCATTGGCTTGATAAGAAAAGCTTTTCTTTCCTCCATTTTTTGGATTTAATGTTATTCTATCAATTGTGACAAAAATGGATGCATGTGTTAATCTCTTTTTTTTCATGATTAGGCACCATAAACACATTCTTCTTATTAGGATAGACGACATTGATGCTTTGGCTTGATAAGAAAAGCTTTTTTTGCCACCTTTTTTTGGAACCAATGTTCTTCTGTGAATAATGACAAATACAGATGCATGTAAGAATCTCTTCTCCTTCATGATTGGGCACCATAAACACATTCTTCTCATTCGGATGGATGACGTTGATGCTTTGCCTTGGTCGAAAAAGTTTTTCTTTTTTCATTTTTTTGAAAAATGTTATTCTGTAAATCATGACAAGCATGGATGCACATATTAACCACGTTTTCCTCATGATTGGGCACCATAAACACATTATCCTCATCGAGATTGATGACATTGATGCGTTGGCTTGATAAGAAAAGCTTTGCTTTCCACCATTTTTTAGATTCAATGCAATTCTGTCAATTATGACAAATATGGATGCATGTGTTAATCTCCTTATTTTCATGATTACGCTCTAGAAACACGTTCCCCTCATTGGGATAGATGACATTAATGCTTTGGCTTGGTAAGAAAAGCTTTTCTTTCCTTTAATTTTTCAAATCAATGTTATTCTATCAATAGTGACAAACATGGATGCATGTATTAATACCCTTTCTTTTATGATTAGGCACCATAAACATATTCTCTTCATTGGGATAGATGACATTGATATTTTGGCTTGATAAGAGAAGCTCTTCTTTCCACCATTTTTGGGAATTACTGTTGTTCTGCTGATCATGACAATCATGGATGCATGTAATAATATCCTTTTTCTCATGATTGAGCACTATAAACACATTCTCCCCATTGGGGTAGATGGCATTGATGCTTTGGCTTGATACGAGAATCTTTTCATTCCACCATTTTTTGAAATCAATTTTATTCCGTCAATCTTGACAAACATGGATGCTTGCAATAATCTCCTTTTTTTCATAATTGGCACCATAAACATATTCGCTTGTTGTGATAGATGACATTGACGCTTTGGCCTGATAAAGAAAGTTTTCTTTCCTTTAATTAATCATAAAAACCCAATTTTCGAAGATCTCTTCCCTCTCTTTGGGATCGAACATCAATTGCAACGATTCGATAAACTGCTCATTGGGATAGATTAGTTAAATAATAACCCCTCCTAGAAACGTATAAGAAGTTTTCTCCTCGTACGGCTCGAGAAAAAAAAAAATGATTAAATTAAAAGGTATGTCTATGAATGGAATTATAATGTATGGAATTAGAATGTCAAAAAGATCCATAAACCAGCAAATCAATTAGACATTTAAACCTGTCTTTCTTTTCGAAAAAAAAAGAAGAAAAAAGCATTCGTACTCTCATAACTCAAGTCAAATAACTCTCAAAATGCTCAAAAAATAAAAAAATCCTTAGGCATTCTTTTATTGAGTGGTCTCTAACCCCTTTTTTGTTTGTCTCGCTTAGAATCTATTTCGATTCTTCATTTTAATCTAGTTGTTGAGAAAATTGAAAAGGGTATTTCCTTGTTCTAGGATCTTTTATCTTTGCCTTGAATCATTGGGTTTAGACATTACTTCGGCGATATTTAATCATTTCAAAAATGGCAGCAACATGCCCCTTTTTCTCTCTTTTTTCTTTCTATCAAAGAATCATATGAACGATTAATTCCCGCATGATACACTTTTGATCGAAAGAGTTTTACCAATTCCAACAATTTGTCTTTTTGATTTGAAAATAGTTTGAATCGGAGCCTTTCGATTTCTATATCAAAATAGACTTACGAAGTTGTTCCAACTTATTGATTTCCATTAACTAACCCTAGATCCTTGCCCCTGAGAAATGGATGTTTCTCTTCGAGCTCCATCCTGTACTATTTACATTACAACCCAAAAAAAA